>JAJLXP010000118.1:0-38480 GCA_030674255.1 Hansenula queroliae | reverse complement strand
CGTGAATGATTTGAGCAATAACCGTAAATCGAGCAAGGAATCTCCCCAAAGGTTATATTCACCAAATGTAGTAACTTGGTTATAACTTTGGTACGCTCCTTAAAAGGTCGAAATCACCAAATGTTCTATATACTGTCGGTTTCAGACTGTATACGAACCAGTAGGATGTTGTGAGTTAAGTGGGATGACTTTTAGACGGAGAGCGTTGTATCAGAAAGATAATAGATAGAGATAACTATGTATTACTCTTGGAACGTATAACTAAAGGTGCCTCTTCTAAGTAATGTAAGAGGTAAAGAGAAAAAGGCAGCACATTCTTTTCAATATTTGAGGAATGTCGGTCGGAAGTGATTGGTACGGCCGAATATGGAACAGGACCCAAGTTAGATCCAGGCTGACCCACTTAGGCACGCCCTCTAGGCAGAACTTCATGGGAATCTCTGCCCAGGTCCAGCCGGAGAGTGATTTTCAGCTCCTTCCGGGCCGATCCCTCAAAGTGCCTATTGTAAAATCTAGCAATGCACAGTTGTGGCCTAACCAAGGCTCCCCCATGGAGACCGAGAGAAATGAACAAAAGCTACCCAAGCATGTCGCGTACTTATGAAACCAGATTGACTACAAATCAGCCAACCAAAAGATCTTACATTTTTTAGACCCTGGATTTTGCCTCTTCGCAGAATATCAAAGAATAAAGCAGGACAAACAATTTCCGTGACAGCCACAAGACCATCAACAATCAGCTGTCACGCAACTAGCTACTACAACAAAGAATGTTCTACCGGCCCGCACCGTACACACTGTCTCATTGGATGACACACCATGATTTATTTGAGCTCCAAGGGGTTTGTTTAAGTTTAACAATGTCAAAAGTCAAGACATTCCTGCGACCGCGACTCTCATTGGCCTGAATATGACACACGCTTCATTCGGAAATTGGAATGGCTTGATAATAGACGTCTGCGGCCAGATCAAACTAAGAGGTAAAGGCTTAAACGAGTGAGATGGACCATACTCTAATCACATCATGTATTGGTCCTGGACCTGAGCTGTAGGTACACACACAGCCTAAGCAACCAGTATGCCACATCACACATCTTTGAACTTAAACTGTGTAGAATGTACTAGCAGCTGAGCACATCAACAATGTAGACAATTACTACTTTGTACCCCTAAACTACAACATATACCTACAATATTGCGGCTCTTTCGGAAATCGGTACGTATTATGGATCTAGTTAGTCCTGTTAATCATGTTGTCAGACGATCTATCTATCATCAATTTAAGCAAGATAACTTTTCATGAGTGGTGATCATGAAATACTCGGTAGCCACCATACCGGTGAAGGTGAAGGCATGGCTGTTAAGTGTGTACTGTACAGTGTATACATGATTCTCCTCTTTATTCCGACAGCTTCCCATGAAGAGAATTTGTCGGTGTGCGCCATTCATGAGGGGCTATTTATTAGTTGGAGTATGGAGATACATACCTTGTAGATTGGAGTACATATCTCCTGCTGGTTGTTTCTTTAACCTAAAGAAGTAGCTCCCTCCTTAATAGACATCCCCAACTTTGAGCATGTCCAAGTTCAACCCCCACAAATTATCGAGCCAACCTCGTGGTCGCGCTAAACAGGAACAAGCAAACAATGCTGTGCATTATTAGCTTTAATTAAGTACAATTTTACCTTTGGTTGCACCTGATAAGATAATATTTTGTACGCACTGCGCAGCGTACCAAACCATGTGGCTCTACCGTAGGCTGCGGCTCGCGAGAAATTTTTGGGAATTTTGGGTTCGAACGAACCCAAAATAGTAGGTTTCGAAAGCCCGAATGGAGGCCCTCGAAGAGGGCCGATTTTCGAAATAGCTTCGAATGGGCTTCGTACTGGAAAAATTTTGGGTTTTTTGGGCAAATTTACCTATTTTTACGTGTAAATAGCCTCGAACAGCTTCGAAACTCGTTCGAACTTCGTCGTAGATTTTACTGAAAAGATCGAACCCGAACTTCGAAATTTGGTCGAAAAAAGCACGAAAGATCGTCGAGCCGCAGCCTACTCTACCGCCAATCGTAGCCTAGTGTCTCACAGCGTGGCCTTGCCAGAGCTCAAAGCCCATTGCACAACAATTTTTTACGAGCGCGTGGCGGGGATCTGCTGTACGTAACAATTTTAGATCTCTGATCGAGCACTTATGTAATCAGGTGAGCATCTATTACTAATCAATATTATATTCTTCCACCAAAACTTAACCTATTTACTGGAGTCTTTCAAACTGACAATTCTGTTCAAAATGATACCATCATCAGTAGAGTCCTTGTCCAGAGCGAAGTAACCAACTCTAAGGGCTTGGAATCTGACGATCTCTGGACCACTGGTAGCTGGGTCTTCCACAACGTTGAACTCTTTATCAACAGAGGAATCAGTAACGTTCCATGGTGATTTCTTAACGACTTCTTGGAAGTTTGGTTCAACAATAGAGTTTGAAATGACCTCTTCACTGGATGGGTTGATATCTTTGAGGAACCCGTCTGGATGGGAGGATGGGTTTTCAGAGTTGAACAATTGGTTGTAGATTCTAGTTTCCTTGATATGGACTGGTGAGTTATGCTTGGCGGACTTTGGAATCCATTGGATGTAAGTCTTTGGTTTCTTAACAACATCCTTGTCGTAGTTGACGTGGATCTTGGTGATGTTACCATTAGAATCTTTTTCCAAACTCTTGAAGCTAACATTGTGTGGGATTTTCAATAAACCAACTGGTTGGTTTGGTTTCAATCTGAAAAATTCAGCATCAGCTTCATTTTCACTGAAATCATCTCTATCAATGTAGAAAGTCTTGACAAAAGTCAATTTTCTTGAGCCAAATTTGTCATTACCTGGTTTGTATGGGATTTCAACTTCAAGTTCGAAATCTGCTTCAACGTTATCGATAACGACTTCAACTGGGTTCAAAATCAACATTAATCTTGGAACAGTATCTTCCAAGAACTTTCTGATGGAACTTTCAAATCTGGTAACTTGAATGTTAGTGGTACTTGTAGTAACACCCAAAGTGTTAATAAAAGTTAAAATGGCACCTGGTGGGACACCACGACGCTTGATAGCTTCCAATGTAAATAATCTTGGATCATCCCAACCACGAACATATTTATCGTTAACCAATTTGGCAATTTTTCTCTTGGACAAAACAGTACCAGTGATGTTCAATCTACCGTATTCTCTTTGAGCTGGTCTGTAAACTGGAAGGGCATCACATAACCATTCGTAACTTTCTCTAGATAAGTAGAATTCAGTGGTACACAGACTGTGTGTAATGTTTTCAAAAGAATCGACCAAACAGTGAGTGAAATCATAAGTTGGATAGATTTTCCACTTGTTACCGGTTCTTGGATGTTCAGCGTTCAAGACTCTATAAGCGATCAAATCCCACATTTGAGGGTTTGGTGAGGTCAAATCTTGTTTCATTCTTAAAGTGGCTTCACCAGGTTTGTAGAACCCATCTCTCATTTTTCTAAATTCAGCCAAACTTTCCTCAATTGGTCTATTACGATCCTTGGATGGAACTCTTTCACCACCTGGAGTACCATCTTCTTTGATACCTCTACTTCTCTTGATTTCCTCAGCAGTATCGTGACAAACGTAAGCTAACCCATTTGTGATCAATTTTTCAGCAAGTGCATACAATTCGTCAAAGTAGTCAGAAGAATAAGTGACTTTCCATGGTTTGAAACCTAACCAGTTGACCATCTTTAAGATACTCTTGAAGTAAATATCTTCTTCAGCTTCTGGGTTGGTATCATCGTATCTCAAGTAACAAACACCATCATTGTGCTTAGCATAACCAAAGTTTACCAAAATGGCCTTGGAGTGACCAATGTGTAAGTACCCATTTGGTTCAGGTGGGAATCTGGTTTGGACTTTACCGCCACAGGCTTTCAAATGTTCAACCATTAATTCTGGGTATTTTTGTGGGTTTTCACCAACCTTGTGCAAATCACCAAGGAAACCTTCAGTGAACATTGATCTTTGCTTTTCCTCGGTCTTGACATTGGATTTACCTTGAGCTTTAGCATCAGCGGCTGGCTTCTTAGCTTTCTTTTCCTTCTTGATAACATCACGTTCATCCTTTGGACCCAATAATTTCAACAATTCATCATCAATGATTGGTTTAAAAGAACCTGGATTGGCCCATTTCAATTCTGGGATAGTACGAACATTAGCCAAAATTTTTGGCAAGTATTGGTATCTCTTGTCTTCAATTTCAGTTTTGTTTGATTGAATGTAGTTTTGGATAGCTGATCTGACTTGGTCTTCAGTGACGACAATACCAACACCACTAACTTCGTCCAATTTGGCCTTGGTTGCGGATTCACCTTCAGCTTTAACGTATTTGAAGGCTTCGTCGACTTGTTGAGCAGACTTTAAATCATCATTCAAGATAGAATCAGTAATCAAGACACGGTTTGGAATAGTCTCACCTTTGGACAAGATAGCCAATTGATGTAACAACAATCTCTTACTCTTATCTAAAGGGTATGAAATTGGAGATGAAGATTCAGATAAAATGGACTCAAAAGAGGCAGAGACCTTTTTGTTTTTCAAGATTTCTTTGATCTTGACTTCTTCAAGACCTAGCTTGTTGAAAAGCTCAGTTAATTCTTCAGTGGATGACATAATTGAACAGAGCGTGCTTCCTATACTGCAATAATGTCCATGGTCGTGCTTCGTGAATTCAAAGTTTTTTTTCCGTCTTGATGTCAAAACAGTTGTTATTGGCACTCGAGAGTTGGCAGACTGTTTATCCGCGAATGCGTTTTACAGCTTCCCCAGCATATAAAGTACAAGAGATCCGCCGCTTGTTTTCATGTCAAAATTGTAAACAACAAACAACAATATCGCCATCATCTTTAATTGTCTTTGTTGGTGAAAGATAAGAGTGCAAGGTCAAAAACCATGGTGAAGCAGTCAGTTACGAATTTTGTACAGGTCATCGAGAGATTGACGGACCTAGCAAAGGATGGGAAGCTCAACGAATACAACAAAACGTAAAGAGATACCAAAAAAGTGTACCAGTGCTAAGCGCCTTGTTGGATTACTAACAGAAGTGAATCAGATTAACGGCACAGGAAAGAAAATCCTTTATTGACTTCATTGGCAGTGGAAAGAGTGAAATACATCCACAATTCACGTCAGCCTTCCTGCATTTTCTTGATGCATTGCCCGATAGAATCAGCCCCAAATTCTTTGAGATCACCTTGAAAATTGGTGTGAACTTCATGAAGAGTGATGATCGTTTCTGGTTTCAGCTTATTGTAAGTGGTGTTGTACATTGATTTATCAGACTTGCTACTAACAAATTATTAGAATACCTTGGATTATGGTGACACATTTGATCAACCAGAGATTGTTGATTTATTGGTTGAGCAAGTCATACAAGCAGGTGAAAATAGCTGGAAAGTAAGTTGACTCTATTAACATATCACGATCTGTGTGATACTAATTACTACCCTCAGCCTGCTTGTTTATTATGTATCTTGATTCAAGACTACCCAAATTTGAAAATCCACACTACAAAGGTATTGACGAAGTTACATAAGGACGTCTATCAGTTATTTGCTAATATCAGATGGTTCGCAACATGCTCCTACATCACAGAATTGCTATCACAACTAGAGAATGACTCGTTAGTCAACAGGATCTTTGCTCAACGCACTAATTTGCAATTCCCTAAGGATTGTTATGCTAATGACGCCAATTGTATCAAGTTTTTGGAAAACTTTCAGTTCGATTCTTCAATTTATCAGCTGGAAGTGCTATCAATAGGACAACATTTATCTTCGGAGAAAAGTCACTGTCAAATATCACCTCACTCACTTATGACTTTGATGACACATAACGATTTTGCTGTCCCTATACAGTTCGATCTTGAAGCTATCAGGAACCTGAAGGTCAAAGGCAAGCAAGTGACCTTCAATTTAGTGAAACCGGTCAAGAAGGCGTTGATCAATTTCGAATCAGGATTATCAACCATAATCAAGGTTGACTTCAAGTCACAGAAAGCTTCTACTGAATTCCACAACAACTTGGACATCGCCATCGGCGGAGTCACATCTACACCCAAGAAGGTTAGCGTTGCGCAAACATTCATCACTTTGAAAGGCACAGATGAAGATTTCAACGAAGAAGATTTCTTGGACTTACCAAACATCGAGGGCACTGAAGATGATCATGTCGAGCCAAATCAACCAAAAGATCTGCAATCCAAAACACCCAAAGATGTATCACAGGATGCTTCTGGTGAAATTGATGAGACTGATTCTATATTTGGATCTCAAATCAACACCACTAAGGATACTACCGTCACCAAGAAAGCTGGTCGAGCAGTATCAGCTATTATAGCAGATATCAAAGACAATCAACCTAATGCAAACCCTTTGGCGCTATTGAAAACCCCATTGAGAGGTGAATCGGAGAAAGAGATACAAATACAAGTTCCAGATAGCCTGGAGGAGGCATTCCAAACTTTCAATAACCCACCAATTGAGAGAGCGCCTTCAGATATGATCTTAGGTAGCTTCCCAGAAAATCCAAAGCCAATAGATGAGGCTGCTCAGAAATCTAAGAAGAGTGACATATGGGATTTCGACTCAGATCCAGATCAAACATTGATGGATCCTAAAGCAACCAGCACAGTAACCAAATCAGAGCGCAAATCTAAGGCTATGAAGTGTCTAACTACACAAATGACCGCGGTTGCTAACTCAACCACAGCTAGATCTAAAAAAGGTGCAAAAGTCACAAATAAGTCTAACATTAACAGCAAGCTTGAGAAGTCGACCAAAGTAACTAATGAACCATCAGTACGTCATGAGATCTCTTCTATTGACCTTGCTGATAATCATGATTCATTCCAACCACTGACCTCTCCGCTAGTTGGTGCACATGAACGAGCTAAGTCTAGAGCCCTTTCTATATCGAAAAATCACCCACCTGTTGTTGACAAACCTTCTACCCGAAATGAGGTCAACAAAAAGAGAACCGCTGCTGCTGCTCGTAAGGCTGATGAAATTGATGATAGCTATCGTGAAACACAAGAAGAGGATGTGGCAGAAGTTCAGCCTCCTAAGAAAACCAGAAGAATTGCAGCAAAGAAGTCTGATGCAGCTGAAAAACCTAAAGATCCTTCAAAAGCTAAAGAACAAGTCTCGAAACGAATCACCAGAGGTAAGAAGAGAAATGCGACACCTAGCCTTGAACCACGCGCTGAGCCAAGGGAAGCAGAAAAAGTGAAAAGACCTGAGAAGGAAGTTGAGCTCGGTGAAAAGCAGGACGGGAAGATGAAGGCTGGAAAGAAACTTCAAGGGAAGACAAAGCCTGTTACAGTCAATACGGAGCCTAATCCTATTGAAACCGAACCGCCTCAAAATCATAGAGCTCATAATAGTGAGAAGTCAAAATCTACTTCTACTGATTCTGTTGTTGCGAAAGAAAAGGCCGTAAGCTCTGAAGTATCTAAAAGTTCAAAGGCACAAGAGAGAGACTCGCATGGTAGACAGATGAGTCTGATCCAAAGTCTGCCGATGATGGACTATGTTTCAGCTGCAGACTCGCTTCTCTCTGAAGCATATACAAATACGCTTCAGCGTCAGATTTACGAATCGATCACCACTTTCTCCAATCAATTGGTCAAGAAGATCAACATCATCAACGATGAGATTAACAAGAAAGTTATGAATGACTTAACCTCCAAGTATGAGACTCTTTTCAATGATTTGAGAGATAGTTTCCAAAGTGATGTTGATGAAATGTGTGGATTCATCACTGATGTTAAAGGGTTATTGAATCTTCCAGAGCAAGAATTGGTTGATTATATTAAAAAGAAAAAGTTTGGATCGATCAATCCTGGCTCATGATTACAAGCCACCTGAACTGCTATATTACTTTTTAAGTGCTATCCATATATGTTATATTACTCATGATATAGTGTCTCGTTGACAAGATGGACAAAATGTTCTAAATTGAACAACCTGTAAGCTTATTCCCATTTCTCATTTGCTGAAAGTAGCCCAAAATCACAAGAAGTACCTAGTGATGGCGAAAACAACTGTTATACCATAAACAGCAGTTATACCATAAGCAGCAGTTATACCATAAACAACAGTTATACCATAAACATACACAAATTGTTATAGATCTCGCGATATCTTTACTATATATTTCTAACTATATGCTCTATCTAAATAATTGTGCCATTATAGATTGGCAGAATAGATCTAGTTCGCGGTATGCGCGAATGTATTCTGTATATTGGCCTGTTTTTGGAAATGGCCACACCACAAACAATTTAGTTTGGTGGTCGCTGAAAATTAATGAAAATCAGATTTTTCAACTTCTTCCAAAACCTGAAGCCTAGCTATACATTAAAATCAAAACAAGATGGTAAGTGGGACCTATAATGATAGCATGATTGTCGGGTGATCTACCCAGAGCCATATATGGATATAGAAAGCCGTTACCTCCTCAACTGGATCACAAGTATCGAAGCGCTAGGCTTGAAGCCTACTACCACCACATTCAGCGCAAACAAGTAACTGCCTCCCACATCAAGAAAGTCATCGAAAATAAGGCCCTTTATTGATTACAACAACATCAGTGAACTGTGTGAAGAAATTTGAGAGACTCGTCGTATTCTGAGTTTCAGATAATCATGCTTTCATGAAGCTCATCACCACGAATAGAAAACTAACAATGTTTAACAGGATACCAAAACCCAAGTCACCCTTGCTAGAGTTAAGAAAGTTTTAGGCCGTACCGGTTCCCGTGGTGGTGTTACTCAAGTCAGAGTTGAATTCATCGATGACTCCTCAAGAACCATTGTCAGAAACGTTAAAGTATGTATATGAGATTTATCCAGTACAACATGGACCAATCAGAAACGAAGATGGTTACTAACACAATTGTACTACAGGGTCCAGTCCGTGAAAACGATATCTTGTCATTGATGGAATCTGAACGTGAAGCCAGAAGATTACGTTAAGAAGCTGAACGAAACAAATTTCAACTACAAAACACAACAACCAAACATTTTTACACATTGGCTCATTTGCTGCATAATATCCTTTTAGGTGATGAACTGAATGTACATTTGTCTTATTAGATTCGTCTGTTACCACAGTGTAATGAGGTTTAACACACCTCTGTGTAGTAGATTGTAGTTCACGTGACACGCAGTCACAAAATTCTGAAAATGGAAACATCCCGACACCACAGAATGTGTGTCCCTACGAGACTGTCATTTTTCGATTACGTAATAAATTACTTTTCACAGTTTTCCAAAAGATATAGGTGATGATATAAACTTTCCAGTCAAGAAACAGGCTGAACTCAATACCGAAAGCATAGTCAATCATCCACAATGGCCCAAAGAGTTACCTACAGAAGAAGAAACCCATACAACACCCGTTCCAACAAAATCAAAGTTGTTAAGACCCCAGGTGGTGTTTTACGTGCTCAACATGTGAAAAAAGCTGGTACCAGACCAAAGTGTGGTGACTGTGGTGTTGCTTTACCAGGTATCTCATCTTTGCGTCCAAGAGAATACGCTCAAGTTTCTAAGACCCACAAGACCGTCTCAAGAGCTTACGGTGGTTCCAGATGTGCCAACTGTGTTAAGGAAAGAGTTGTCAGAGCTTTCTTGATTGAAGAACAAAAAATTGTCAAGAGAGTCTTGAAAGAACAAGCTGAAAAGGAAAAGAAGGCTGAAAAGAAAGCTACCAAATCTAAGAAATAGATTTATTGATCAATAACTGCGGGATTCTTGGTCTTGCCATAATTACAGCAAGTATATTGAAGAAATGCAACAACGCTAATGAATTTATGATAAGTCTGAAAGAAAGCAAGGTTCTCTTGTCCATCAACAAATTAATCAGAAGTTCCTGGAAGAAAGCATCAAACTTATCACCACACATATACATATATATATATATATATTGCATTGTTCATTTTGTTTTGGGTTTTCTGGTTTTCTAGGTGAATGGGGGTTAATTTGAAGGGTATAAAAGAAAAGTAATGATTTCATGTAATATAAATATTTATCCTGGACCTGAGTATCTGTAGCGTTGAACTTTAGTAATGTTATATCTAAATTCAAATTCTGATCCTAAGTGACATTCACGTTGTAATATTCCGAATTATGTGCCTCGGAAATAATCACAAAACTCAATATGGTAGATTTGTTGATCTATCTGTGAACTAAAGACCAAGACAACATCCAATGTCAGCGCTTCCGTCAATATACTCTGATGAAGGTCTATCCGAGTCCCAGAGGAGCAAAACTATCACTGTGGGAAAACCTCGTGCGCAGAGATCCATAGGTGCTCTCAAACTCGAATCTAGAGTCAGCGATGCATATGTCGCTTCTGAACAGCATGCTCATGGCCATAACGATGAAGATGGAGACATTCCAATGTTGGGGATGGATGATGAAAATGAAGTTGAGCTTGTTACGAACTATGTTACTGGAAGAAGAAGCTCTAATGGAAGAGTTGACGACTTCAAGATACCCACAGAATTCTCGTCGTTCATTAGCACTCAAGATCTAACGCCCGAGGAGAAGCCAACAAGAGAAACGATAATGGTCATAGATACCAATTTTATAATATCACATCTTGATATCATCGACTCTTTGGCGAAACTCAATGTCAAATATCATCACAAGATCATTCTACCGACAACCACAATGGCCGAGCTTGATGGGCTGAAACTCTCAAAGAAAACTACAGATGATTCTATCAATGGAGCAACAATTGGCCATTTGGCCAGATGGGCTAATGATTGGATTTATAAGCAGCTTGCAGACTCTAGTAAGGCAGTGAGGGGTCAAAAATTCTCGGAGCGCATTGATAGAGATGCTACCAAGGACGATTCAATCTTAGATTGTTGCCTATATTTCCACCAAAAGGAAGATGCTTTGGTGATACTGCTGTCCAATGACAAGAACTTATGCATGAAAGCTCTGTCGAATGATATCTTGACAGTGTCTCATAGAAAGGGTATGTCCGCTGAGCTTATTGCTAGCGTTGCCTTCTCAGAAAACAATAGTAAAAGGGAACCAGTACCTCCTCCTCAACCCGAAGAGGTACACAATGATCACGACGAGATGGCAATTGATGAAAGTTCTTATATTGAACATCATGAAGCTAACCCAGCTTCGTCAGAGCCAAGTCAACAACAATCACAGACTAATAATGAAAGCCACTTAATAACATTCTCAGACCTTTTCGATGCCTCAAGACAAATCCACAAGGAAGTCCAGATTCTAGTACTATCAGCAGTGGACTCCTGTATGGAGGAAGAATACGGCGACGACCTCGAACTAGTCGGATATGACAAAGCCAGCATCACATCTTTGAAAGATTCATCACTAACATTAATAAAGTTTTGGGTCTCTATCTTTTCTGACTATTTCAGAAAAGGATTTGAAAAACCATTCAATATGAAAGGGAAGAAGATGACAAGATTCACAGATGTTCCAAGGAGTGAAGAGGAACTACAGAAATTTGTGAAATATTGGACTAATGTCCTCAGAGCACTGTATGCTAAGAAGGATAAGGCACAGAATGATGCTTTGGAGAAGATCATAGAGAGATGGGAGCATATATATCAGAACGTACAGTAGTAAATTTTCATCACTAAATGCATATATAACGCTTACAGGTGAGATACGTAGTACATGTCAAATCTATTAATCCTCACTATGGAACTGTTTTTGAGCCTTTATGGGTGAGAAACCACTTTGACTGACTTTCCTCTTACGGCCCACTGCACCAAAATGTCTCTTAGGCTTCTTCTCTTTTGGTGGAGCTGAAGCTTGTTGCTCGGATTCTTTGGTATCACTTGTGTTATCGACAGGAGTGGAAGATTTCTGCTTATCATCGTTTGTAATCATTGGTTTTGGCGTAGGTGTAGGTTCATTTTCTGCAGAGCTCACCTCTTCAAAAGGGTCATCATCAGTATCGGTATCAGTATCAATCAGACTCTTTCGTTTGGGTACCACTATCTTTTCAGGTTTACGCTCTTCTATCGTCAGTGAGTCCATGTGTTTTGCATGAGTTTCGTCATCGGCAGCGTTTTTAACTTCTTCAAAATCATCATCGAAGCTATTAGATATCTTTTTGAGCCCGTCTTTATTAATTGTTGGTACGTCAACCTTTTCATGAAAGGTGGTACTATAATCCCAAGTTTCATTTTTAGTATTTGCTCCCAAGACATCCCAGATATATTTATCTTCAATTAGATTCAATTTCTTCCTCTTCCATACCGAATCAAATTCTGATTTCTGGAATGAGTGTAGAACTTTAGCATTTGACGAGTGTTTCGGAGCCCATTTGCTGATTAAATGACCACCATTCATACCTTCAATCGATTCACCCAAGTATCTGATAGCACTATCTTTTCTCTCAATAACACCAACTAGATCATTTTTATACTCATTCAATGAAAACACAATGGTCGACAAGTGAAAGATAAGGTTCCTCAAGATTGTAATAGCACTTGAATCAGGCAGGATCACCAAGTCGAAATTCCAATTGAGCTCTGCATTTGTGTACACTTTAACCATATTCAACCTTAACTCCAGCGGAATACCTTTATCCACTTTCAATTCATCCATACTAATATTCGTACGCGCATCCTCGCCATTGAAATTGTTCTCGAAAGACGTAACGAGTGTTTGATACACACTTTTGATCGAATCTAGCTCGATCCCATTCTGAATAGCTTTATAGTGTAGTTTTTCCTCATCAACATCACAGATCCAGACATTGGAGAAATCGGTGACGTAGAGGCTATAATGAAGCTTCTCAACTGAAAAATCCACACCGTAATAGTATTTCTTATCGGTTTGCAAGTCCAACACGTTCCACTTTCGAGGCAAGTTCATACTAGTTAATGTATCTCTTTTGATCCTATATGCACCAGCTGAGGTATTAACAAATTGGTACCTTTTGTTCCTGAGACCACAAGCCAGCAACACAGTTGAAGAGAATAAATTTGTCTGTGCTCTTTGATCTCGCCAACCTCCATGCTTGGGACCCAGATCGAGAGATGGCTGGAGCGTACCTGGCTGTTCTGAGGCTGGCTGGTTCAATATGGCTGGTTGCTGGTTGTTTCTGTACCTTAGTATTTGACAGTAAAACAATGGCAGAAAAGTATACGGAACCGGTTGGGCCACAAGACACATTTTAAATCAATTAAAAGTTATTACACAATTTTTTATATAAGGAAAGAACTATTACGATGAATCATTCAGACTTCTTATTGGACAAGTCTTCCATCTCGTAGCTTTCCTCCTTTTCACCACTGTAAGCTGGGACTTTTGGCACAGTGGCAGGTTCATCCAAAAGAGCATTCCTCAAGACCTGTTTACCACGACCAACAAAGATATCGAAAGCACCGTAAACAGGACCCCATAGGTTTAGTGACTGGACAAAGAATAGACCTGTACCAATGAGTAGCACTAACACTAATAATAATGGGTTACGCAAGACGGCCATGAATTCGTTCCATCCAAGAACAATTAATAAGACATAGATGAATGGTGGAATCTTTGTGATGTTGGAAATGATTGAACGATTAGCATCACGATAACTGATTTCTGCCAATTTCAAGAAACTTTTCTTGATCTTTAATTGTTCTGCGGAGTTCAAGATGTGTGCGAAAGTATGAGGATCTTCATCATCTTCGTCATCGTCTTCATTAGAAACACGAACATCTGGGATAATCTCAGTACCATTGGATAACTTGGCAATCGAGAGAATTGGGATGACTTTTAAGGTGGTTTCAATAGCTTCACGATAAGCAGCAGAGATATCAGCTTCGGTTTTCCATGATCTTGGAACACCATCCTTATCGTAGGCGAAAACATCTTCGAATTGACGTCTCAAGATGTTCACAGCGTTATCTTCTTTCAAATACTCATGAATGAATTCATCAAATGCAACCCATGCTGAAGTTTCGATTCTTACTAAGATCTCTTTGTTCAGTTCCTCTTCAGGACCAATGTTGAAATCGTACGATCCATTCTTCTTGTATCTAGCAAGAGCATTGTTTAAAGTAGACTTGAAATTCTCCAAAATTCTATCCCAAACAGTGTCATCTGGTGTACTCAAGTATTCAATGGTAACGTTCTTAACCAATGGATTGATCTTCTTGGCGACTCTTTGCACAAGAGCATCAACTTCAGAGCGTCTGACTTTGACCAGTTCTTCATCCAAATCGGTTGAGAATTCTTCAATGTCTTGATCATAGCTGAAAAACTCTGGATCGATTTTTTGCAAAGTGTCTAATTCAGCTGTGAATGAGGTTAATGCAGTTTGTCTTGCCTCTGTTGATTTTTCCAAAAATGAAGCCTTATTAGTCTTATCAGTAATGAATTTACCAAATTGTTCCAATTGTGACTTCTTCAACTGTTTGATATAGTCTCTAATGACATTTTGGAATTTGATGTTAACATCGGATTTCAAGCTGGCTCTCTTGGATTCATAGACAGCCTTATTATAGTGCGATGCTTGTGTATCATAGGCTGTTAATGCGACTTGTAACAGAGCAGTGAACTGTTTCGATAGTTCACTTCCTGTAGTTTTACTGAGATCCAATGATGATGATAGCTTGGCGAATTCTGAATCAAAAATTTCCAATGCCTCTTTCATAATCTCATCACATCTGAATCTAGCAACAAGGATCTGTTGAGTTGGTAAATCAAGATCCTTATTTGACACGATTTGTTCCCAGCATCTTTCAGCATACACGGTCCAACCATCGATTGGCAAGTTTTGACGATAGTCATTTTTGAACAAGTAGTCTTTTTTAGTCTTGTCAGAAAATCTATCACCCAATTTACGGACATCTGAATCAAATTGTTCAGGTTGTAACAGTTTATGAGCCAAAGCGGTAAATTCCAGATCGAAATAATCTGACAATTTAACATTTGGATCGATATCTTTAGGCTTATTGATTCCATCCCACATTTTCTCAAGATCAGCAGTTAATGTATTGGATAAGTTGGATAATGGAGTAGCACCAACGTGATCTCTAATGACAAACAAGAGTAAGACTTTATGGTCCTTGTTCCCGAAAAGCGACAAGTTGACTTCAAACACTGTTTTCAACAATCCCATGTTTGCACCTTGGTATAGACCAACTTGATGTTCCCAAATGTTAACAATCAACACTTCAGATGTAGACAATGCAAATAGTGCGGCTTTACGCTCAAAATCCTGGTCTTCACCTCTTTCTCTACCGTCAGACCCTTCGACATCCATGACAAAGACATGTTCCTGGTGCAACTTCTCCACTGATTCTTTATGATTTGTTTCAATCTCTGGAGAATAACCAAGCCATATACCCTTTGTGGTTTGCTGTCTTTGCGCTTCATTCATAACATCAAACTTTGTATGGAACAACTTGTTAAGCAAAGTAGATTTACCGGTCGATTGGGACCCAAACACAGATATCACATGGTAATCTAGCCCCAAGTCTTTGTCTAGCACGGATTTCAAGTATTTCTTGACATTGGTGTTTCTGGATCATCTGCTGTTAGTACGCATTCCAGCCCGTTTTCCTCGCTTTTTTCGAGACACTCACTGGAACTCCTTGTCCTCGTCAATGACTTGAACAGAAACGTTCGACACGATTGTAGTCTCAGCCATTGTTTCCCTGTTTGTTCTTTGTTGAGATCAAAAAGCTGTCAATAATACAAGCGCTTCAAATGACAATAAACGATCCAATTTTGACGAAATCGATTCGCGAACTCATTTCGAAGGGTTTTAAAAGCCATTGGGATCTCCATAGTTAACAAGCTGGTTTATCACCATATCCAAAAGGTGGCAAATTCCAGGTTAAAGCAATGTCTGACGAGCCAATCAGTGTCAAGAATCCAAAACTACAGAGAATTCTGCAGAGATTCCAGCAAAAAATCGACGCAAGGGACTTTTATGAGGCTCATCAAACGTTGAGAACAATTGTCAATAGAAACGTCAGAACCAAATCGTATGACGATGCCATTGAACTGTTATACTATGCTGCTCAGGTGTTGTTAAAGACCAGTCAGCCAGCTACAGGCTCAGACCTGACCTCTTATTTGATCGAAGTTTACACCGAATCAGATACAAAAGTTGACACTACCTCGAGATCTAGACTCGTTCAATTGTTGGCACTATTCCCATCTGATGAACCAACTTTGAAGCAAATCAGCATCGAAGCCATCAATTGGTCTATCAAATTTGGTGAATACGGATTTGGTGATCCTTACTTGCACGATATCATCGGCACGAAGCTTTTGGGGAACCCTGCATTGTCTTACGATGCTGAAAGACATCTACTCTTGGGGTCCACAAGTAGTTACAAGCCATATCTCGAACTAATATGGGCTTGGTACTTGGAAGATCCTAAACCTGAAAATGCAGGTCTTTACGCTTCAAGAATCGTGTTGAACTACTTATTTGTTGAAAACTTTAAAAGTGCTACTGACGCTCTAGCATTCTTTGTGGAGAATTTACAAACTGTTCACCCAGAATTTAAAACTGAATCTGTTAAGGAATCTAGTGGTGAAATAACCGTTTTCGAAACACTGCCATTGTTGAACTTGATTCAATTGGTCTTGATCACCATCAAGGCTAAAAACACACCATACTACCAAAAATTGAGAAATCACTATGCCTCCACTATAAACGAAGCAGGTTTGGCCGATGCGTTTGCATACATTGGTGAAGTCTACTTTGGTATTCAGGTACCAAAGAATGTGAATCCATTACAAAGTCTAATGAGTAGTTTCTTAGGTGGTCCTTAAAAAGTCTCGGAATACAAATAATACTAATACACAAAACTTAAACTATTCTCTAAAAACACTTGATCTCGTAACAGCCTCGACCAATTCAGGTCTCTTGGCCATTTGTAATTCATCAATCGCTTCAGCATAAGAGACCCACTTTCTCTGTCTCTTATCAGCCTCAGGAAACACATCAAATTCTTTCTCAGCAACCATTTCGAAAAAATGAAACTCTGATCTTGGAGGATGTTTCAAAATTTCTTGATGCATAAACTCCTCTTTATTAGTATTCCACTCCTTTGGAGGTCTTAAATCGTCAATAGTGCCCAATGATCGTATTATCGTACCAATGACACCGGCCTCTTCCCAAGTTTCCCTTGTAGCGGAATCTTTAAAATCAGGTTCATCCAGTTCAACACCACCTTTCGGTAGGACCCATCTCTTTTTCTGCCCCGTGGAGCTGATCAACAGGAGTTTCGTCTTTTCCGTGTTCAAAACAACACATCCAGCAACGATTCTGGCTCCGGTATCTGAATTGTAAACTGAGTTGAAAAGTTACATGTTAGAAATAATCCAAATTATGGACGGAAAAATCCCAAAAGAAGAAGCGAAAAGTTGGCTTACGTTGGTTTTCACGGCCAACACGGGATTCTGTGGTTCTCACAAAGCTCATTTTCTGGTTGATTAAAGAAGTCTCCAGCAGATAAGGCTTACAACTCGTGATACTCGTGAATAAAATACCAGGCTGCCTGCCATTTCAGCACGGTGAAACTGAATCGCGAATGCGTTCTATATAAATCTATTGTAATAAACTCTTCATAGTGAAATGACATTGTAAAACGTAATAAATTTGGATTAATTGTTGAGAATTTCCCAGTACAATGGACGAATTACCTACTGGTTTTGGTGGAAGAGGGTCATCTGGAAGTGTTGATAATGACATCTATGAGAAATACAGAAGAAGCTCAGTGAATGAGTCGCAATGTGCTCAAGAATCTGATAATTCTGACGATGATTCTGATAGCTCTGACGATTCTGATGATGAAAAGGAACAATTCCCAATATCGCATGAGTTCCCTCTGGACAAACAGTTCAAAAGAATTACTGGTACAGCATTCTCAAATTCAGGATCGAGATTATACACTACTACAGCTGATTACAATTTCAACATCTATGATTTCAATTCGATGAACCCAGTATCTAACACCCCATTGAAGACATTAGAAGTTTACGAAACACATCCTATCATTAAGATGTGCCTCAATTCGCAAGATCAAATACTGGCTATACCGAATGACCTATCTTTCAAAGTCATTGATAAAGAAGGTACGGTCGTGAAAGAATTTAGAGAAGGTGATCGATACATATACGACGTTAAAACCACTAGGGGCCATACTGATGTGTTGACAGATGGATGTTGGGATCCCCATAACGAAACAAAATTCGTCACGTCAAGCGAAGACTCAACTTTCAGAATATGGGACCTATCAAAGGGGAAACAGGAAAGGGTCAATTTTATCAAGAACTCTGGTAAAAAGACCAAGATCTCAAAAGTCACATATACGACAACTTCCCAATCGATCATAGCCATCGACACAGACTCAAGACTCACCATATGGGACACCAATTCCAATTTCAACAGACCTACCAAGGAGCTCAACATAGGAGCCCAAGTGACATCACTCTTGACGAATAAAGAAGACGAGAACTCGATCCTTGTGAGAACAACGAATAATGACATGAGTCTTTATGATTTGAGAAACATGAAATCACCAGTCATCCAAAGACGTGGATTTACCACCTCAAGTAATAATACACATTTACAAAATACTTGGTATCAGGGGAAATATGTCATTGCAGCCACTACGAATGATGATTTGAGCAGCGCATCAGAGTTACATATCTGTGATAGATCCGATTTGGCAAGTTTAGAGACGTTGAAATTCGACGAGGCGATCACTGCTGTGGATTGGAATACCAAGATTAATCAGATATGCATAGGTTTCAACTCGGGACTGACAAGTGTATTGTTTACACCTGATATTTCCAAGAATGGGGTCAAGATATCTATCAATAATAAACCTAAAAAGAGAAATTTCGATGAGAATGAAAATTTCACAACTTCATCCGCTGGTATGACAGGTTATAATATGACTGAGCTAGCTGAGTTGAATAGAAGTAAAAAACGCAAGAATGAAAATGAAGACATTGATAAACCTAAGCAAAAATTCATTTGGGGAACTACAGATGCTAGCACAATTGAAAATGCAAACGTTAATGAAGATCCTAGAGAGGCATTGATGAAATACTCTAAATGAAAGGAAATCAAAATTTAATGCTTCTATTCTTGTTCAATAATGCATAGGCTGTGGCAACTTGCTCAGAATAACGCCATTTTTCAACTTCCAAGATATCAACTCTATTCATCGTGTCCTCACTCCTGGCATCTCTAGTGTCTCTATAGTACAACCTCTGGGACAATTTGTCATAATATAATAGTAAGGGAAATTTACCCGAGTATGTGGGCCTCTTGTTCATCTCTTGCAACATTGGAAGCCAATCGCCCAAATTCTTGCGAGATGTGTTGTCAAAGAAGAACAATCGAAGATCTGGCAACATGAAGGGAAATCTGTGATTTTGCCTACTTAGGATCAAGTTGATATCAATAGACAATATTTCAATCTTGACCAACTTGTGTCTGTTTTTCAATATTAGTTGATACAAGACCTCGCCAATGGTTTTCTTGACAATATTATTTGTATATCCCGCCAGTCTGAATCTTTGCCAGATCCTATCAACCCCAAATCGTACTGATCGACGAATAATACCCAAGTCGGCAGTGTCTTCCTCTTCATGTGGTCCCCTCTGTTGATTTTCCTCAATTATTGTGTTTTTCGATTCAACCTCCAAGTATTGAAGCTCTGGTAGTCTTGAAATATTTACCAACTCATCTTCTGTCAACATTGCCTCGGTGATCTTTGCAATTTGCCGCTGTGTTAACTTGATGTACAACCTGAATACCTGAAGTTTTGAAGGTAAGTGACAAAGACTTTTGAATAACAAATGTGGTTCATCCGCCTCAATGGTCAATATGACAAGATTTGCCATTGTTGGCAACACTTTAAGGAAAAGTTGTGTGTTTTGAGGTATTTTCAGTGGATTGTTCTTGAAACTCACATGAGATGCCATGTTCAACACTGTTATCAATGGTGCAACATTTGCCTGGTGTCCATCGATGAATCTAAGTGTACTAGCCGCTGCTGAACCACCATCTGCGAAGATTCTCATGTCATCTCTAATATGAACCACTTTTGTCATGTAGATCAAATATGCAAACCTGTCATAAAGATCTCTGCAACATGTTATCATGGGGATTATTGAGCCCTTTTGCTTGAAAACGTAATAGAGGATGATCTTTATAATCTCTGGAGGCAAGTCGAGCAAGGATACTTTTTCATTATTGGTTGATAATCCATTATTTTCGTCTGAGATTTGACATACACTTGTGTTGTTGTTACTGTGCTCCAGATTGGTCGCAACATAAGTAATGGCCTTCTGGTCCTTGTGAACGTGTTGTTGTTGTTGTTCCTCGCCATTGACAAGAACTCCCAATACAGTTCTTTTGCCATTTCTCTCTGTTACAACAGCTTCTTCGATTCCAATATCAGCAAAACCGCCCAGGTCCATCTCATATGCAGCAATGTCTTAAGTATATTGAGTCTATAGTGGTTTCACATGGCTTGAATACCAGCTATCAATGTACTCTCAAACGAGAATTCCCAACCACAAAAGCCATAAATTAGTAGTAGTCGTATCTGATGATTAGCCGCGCGGTAACTACAGAGACTTGATCTCCAAAAAGCGTTAGAATATGGTTGAAAAGAATAAATATATATAGACATCATTAGAAGCTCATCAGCTGAATATTTAGCTTAATCCTTGAATAGGAAGGCACCGTTGCTGACTTCCAATTCGTATTCGTATTCCGGTTGGAACTCCATGTAAAGAGTATCTGGAGTACTAATCATTCTGTTTGTGTATTCGGCCTCTTCGTCACCAATGATAATCTTTTCACCTGGATATTGGTCAACACGCATTTGCACTTCACAGGACTTTTCCATCAAGGAAAACAAGTAAGCGGCTTCATCCACGGTGGAACCAACAGATAATAAACCATGGTTTTGCAAGATGACGGCTTTAGCATCACCTAGCGCCTTGGCGATCTTCTTACCTTCATTGTTTTCCAACACGACACCACCGAATGATTTGTAGACAACGTGACAGTTGTATAGGATTAAAGAGTCTTGGTTGATCATTTCCAATGGTTTACCAAAAGCAGAGTAGGCCTTACCCCAAACGGAATGACTGTGACAAGCGGCATGGACATCTGGTCTAGCCTTGTGGATTTCAGAGTGGATTTGGAACCCAGCGGTATTGATCATATGCTTGTTACCACCGATAACATTACCATCTTCATCAACATGGACCATGTCACTGGCTTTCATTAGACCGAAATGTCTTCCTAATGGGTTAATCCAGAAAGTTGATGGATCAACAGGGTCTCTAACGGAGATGTGACCAGCAGCACCTTCGTTGTAATCATGTCTGGCAAAGAATCTGAACGCGGCGGCCATGTGTTCCAAGACCCATTTACGTTCTTCGTATTTATCAGTGAATGTTGGTTTAGCGTACTTGAAGTCCAAATCACCTTTACCACAGGCCAAGTTGGCAATGGCATCGCTGACTTTGTTGACTTTTTGTTCAGTGGTTGCTTCAACTTTCAGAGTTGATGGAGTAGCGACTGTTTCTGTGGCTGTTGTGGACATTTTGACTATTTCTTAGGAATGATTGACTATACTGAACTAATGAATATCAGCATCAAGTAGAAATAAGAGCAATGTCTCCTCTATATATATACCTGGAGGCTAAAGCCCATTGATGATTATCAGCTTCTTCCCCATTGTGACAGAACCGCGCGATGTCCGGATCTGGAAAGTCCACTAAGCTAAACTCATCGCGAGCGCGCTGCAAAGATAAGGAATCAGAGAAGCGGGCTTTGTCAGCGGGTGGATTGTTAGGCTGAGCCTAGGCAGGGCATAGGTGGAGCTAGGTAGAAGCTAGGCAGACGGTGGTAAGGACACGGGTGGAGCAGCGATTGCCAGACTCAGCTAGCGCCGTGATCCTCAAGCAGTTAAAATCCTGCAAAATGCGATCAAAAATTAACAAATTGGGAAAGCGCTAGAATGGTAATACATCATTAAGGTTAAGAGTTCCAACCGTCAAACGGTTTATTCAGCTTATCATATACAATGGAAAGTTGAACCCTGTAATCAGTAGAATATCAACATCGCACCATTGTACTATCAACATACGACCACTTTCTCAAACCAAGATACCGTAACATTCTGCATTAGGATAACGATCCTGGAGCTTCCTCCATTGAACAATGAAACGATCACTTATCAAATAGCATAGTTTCCCACTAAGACTTAGATCGTTCACTCGAGCAAGACTCTCGATGTAGATGATCCTGGTGGATGATACCCCGAGAAACCTCATGATGAAGAAAACCCAACAGATCGGTACAGATGTGCCTGGGCCATTAACCATCAGTATATCAGGTTGAGATTTTAAAGTGGAGAATAAAGTGATGGTTGACACGATGGTCTTGGCTGTGGAGATTATCGAAGAGGCAATCCCTTCACCGACTCTTCTTGCTCTAGGTAATTGTAACACGGTGGAATTCTTGACATGGAAATCTTGTTCAAATTTCTTTAGATGTATAGATGATGTCTCATCACCCGAGCTGATAACCCATTGAAGTTGCTTTGCCTGTTTAGCTGACTCTGAGCTAGTCAGAATTCGTATCATCTCACCAGTGTGCCCACCAGAGCCTAGTAGTACCATGATGCTTTTCTTAGTTATAGGCGTAGATGACTTGGACGTGCTTCTGATCTGTTGATGATGTCTAATTGATGGGATTGTGAATGCCAATCGCACAAACAAAAGGGTAATTGTGGCCATTACCACGCATACAATTGTCTCTATAGTGTTCAGCATCTCCTCTATAACCTTCTGCTCTTTTCACTCAACGTCAGGTCCAATAATACCCCCATTATTCTTGAACCATCACCATAATAATCATCAACTAATTAATTGTTTACTGTTGAATTTAACCAATTCCGAGGCCGTCACATGTCGTGTCACGTGTTTTTCCCGGAACTCAAGTCCATCAAATTTCTGGTGCAGCTTTCAAATCTATGCGTACGTATCAAAATTGACATTGTGAAATTGGTAAACAGAGACAGTTCAAAGGTACTTATCCCGAACAACACAGAGAAGAAGTGGTAATATGATCAAGTCCACTCTAATATTCAGAAACGATGGTATGTCATGCGAACGAGGGTGATCGTCTACCTGGTCTTTAGGAGATCTCCCGTGCTATTTACCCAACAAAATATAACAATGAACAATACTAACAAATGGCTTAAACCCAGGTTTACCATTATCAGGGTCCGTTGATGACGATAACGATCCAACATTAAACGAGCAAAAGAAGAAAGTCAAGATAATCATCTCTAGAATAACACCAAACTCTGAGGAAAGAGCCTCCATTGAGAGTGATAACTACCAAATTCACTATTTCATCAACAACTCAATCATATACTTCGCCATTTGTGATAAATCATACCCAAGGAAACTAGCCTTCTCATACCTTTCCGAAATCTCTAACGAATTTGCCCAATCACACGGTGTTGACAGTTTAAGACCGGACACTAGACCATACGCCTATGTTTCATTTGATAACTATATGAAGAAGACCAAGAAACTATACCAAGATCAAAGAGCCCAATCTAATTTGGATAAGCTAAACAGTGATTTGGCTGATGTTAAAGCCGTTATGAGTAAAAACATTGAAGATCTTTTGTACCGTGGTGATAGTTTGGACAAGATGTCTGATATTTCGTCCTCGATTAGAATGGAGTCGAAGAAGTATAGAAAAGCTGCTAGAAAGATCAATTTCGATTTATTGATACAGCAATATGCTCCTATTGTCGGTGTTGGTCTCTTGGTTGTGTTTTTGATCTACTGGATCTTTCTAAGACGTTGAAAGACAAAAAAGCAGTGATATTTAATAATGTATAATAAGTGCATGGAAATGAATTTCTGGAAAGAGAGAGATTATCAAATAGACTAAAGTAGAGAGTGGTAATACTGCTAACTAAATTCACTTCAATTTGAACGAGTTCATTGTACGGTAACTTTGACCTAAAATGAGCAATGTTTCTGATATTGACAAATCCGCGAAAGTAAAGTATACATATATAACAAAAGATTGGGATTTTGCTTAAGAAGACATCTATTCCCATATACTTTGACAATATTTTCCATTCAATTGAACAGAATTACAAGCCTGTGCAATTAGGAATAAGATATTGACATACACAAGATGCCATTGAACACCTTGATCCCAAAGTTCCAATTCAAAAAAGTGTTGGCGTCTAATCCGCAAACAAAATCGATGGCCTTGCTAGGTGAGATTGAATCACAAGACGCTATCATCACAGTGGAGAAAACCAACTTTGTGTTTGACGAATCCCTAGAAAGTATCTTACCACAGGAGAAGAAATGTGAAGATGAGTTTTCATGCATCAATGCCATGGATAATGTCTCCACAACGACACAGAATGATATTTATTACTGGGGGTTGTGCACTTTGAAGCAAGATATCGTTAAGAACCCAACTGCTAAAGTGAACTTGATCTGGCCAGCTACAGAAGTGCATATTAGGAAATATGCTCAACAGCAATACCATTTGATCGAAGAGACTCCAGAAGTGTATGAAAAATATGTCGTTCCTTATATTGAGACCATGGTGGGGGATAGAATCAAATGGGTTAAGAACATCTTACATGACGGCGCGGAGGCTGATAGAGTTGTTTATAACGACTTTGATGAAAAGACAGGGTTTATCCTATTGCCAGATATGA
The DNA here is from genome assembly GCA_030674255.1 of Hansenula queroliae. NCBI lineage: Eukaryota > Fungi > Ascomycota > Saccharomycetes > Phaffomycetales > Wickerhamomycetaceae > Hansenula > Hansenula queroliae. The sequence continues at coordinate 13,665 of JAJLXP010000118.1, read as the reverse complement.
AATGGGATGGGTTGAATTTTGACGCGTTGTACTTGGTTGCTATTGTGTATCGTGAGGATATCAGATCCCTTAGAGATTTGAACATTACTCATAAGCAATGGTTACAAGAGATGAACATCAAGATTAGAAAAGCAGTGGCTTCAAGTTATAGAGGCCAGGTTCTACCGGATGAACTACGTTTGTTTATTCATTATCAACCATCTTACTACCATTTCCATATTCATGTCGTGAACATCCAACACCCAGGTTTGGGCGATGGTATTGCTGCTGGTAAGGCATTCCTGTTGGAAGACGTGATTGATCAATTGGATTATTTGGGACCAGAGGGTTTCAAGAAGAGAACTATATCGTATGTTATCGGGGAAAACCATGCATTATGGAATAGTGGGTTGAAAGATGTTCAAAGGGAAAGATTGGAATCTTTGGGATTGGAAACTGAATACCCAGCAGATGAGTTCCCTGATGAGGAGTGAAGCAAATTTAAGGGCAATATATAACGGATATTTTTGTAGTACTATAACTTGATTTTATTTTTGGCGTATACCATTGTACATTAGCGGACTTTATATGGGGTTCCTGACACGACTGGATTTGGCAGCAGAAATACAGTAATTGTTAAGCACATAAGTAAGCATTCGATGAGATGAGCCAATGACAACTAGGTGACTGTGTTAGTGAAAGCCAGACTACTATGAGTCAGAAAAGGAGAGTCAATTTGGGGTTTGAAGACAGTTCAGACGACGAAAAAGAGGAAGTTCCAAAGCCTGTTCCACGGAGGGTTAAGCTTCCTAAGCTATCGTTCAAGTCATCGGAGATCAAGAGTCAGGAGATTGATCATAAAGAGGTAAACAATGATGTGAAGGGTGATGCAGAGGATGGAGATGATGACTATATGAAGATTGTTATTCAAGAGGATGAGACTACTGGGCCACAAAGTCTCCAGCAGCCTAGAGATGAACGCAATAACAAAAAAGACAGTAAAAACCACAACAATGAAAGATCAAGGACCAACAACTCACCATTTGGCTCAATTTCGAGAGACATTGACGAATCAACAGCTCATATACGTCCACTACCTCATACACAACTGAAGAGCTCATCAAAGGGGTTTTCAATGATGGAAAAGATGGGTTTCAAAATTGGTGATACGTTGGGGAAGAACAATCAAAACAAAGATGCATTACTTGAACCGATTCAGGTTGTCCAGAGATTAGGCAGGTCAGGAATAAAAGAAACTCCACTGGAGACAAATGCGGGTCAATCAGATGAGAACAAGGAGCTCACTCAAGAACAAATGGATGAATATAGATCCAGATTGGCCAGTGAGGAAATAGCAACGAGGAAGGAGAAGACATTACACAAGATGCAAAAACTCTGCTGGCAATTGGATGGTGGAGATGATATTCCGGATATCGAAACTGTTAATCCTAAGAATGTGAATGTGTTATGGAGGCCTTATGTAAAGTTTATCCAAAATTTGAAACGAGAACAACGAGACGCCAAGCAGATCAAGGATGAGCAACTTGAAAGAAGTCCCCAATTGGAAGACATTAATCCTCTGAATGATAATGTTGAGGACAATGATGAAGATGATGACGATGGAGAGGACAATGATGACGAAGATGATGAACTACAAATGTTCGAAGAGTTAAGTCTTGATGAGAAAATTGAAAGAACACATATGCACCTACGATCTGAGTTTGATTATTGCTTCTATTGTGGGACTCGATACCTGGATCAGAAAGATCTGTTTGAACATTGTCCTGGTCTTACTGAGGATGATCATGTTTGAAGTACACAGATTTATTATAAGAAAAAAACGTATGAAAAAACCGTGAAAACTCGTGAAGGGTAAACGATCTGATGACTGGACAATTGAAGACCATCAGCATAACGACCAATCCCTTATATCTCTTCTAAATCCCGCTGTAGTTCGTTAATGTTGAGTAAAGCTTCAGCATAGTGAATCGCGAAACCGAAGATGTAGGTATAACAAATATCTCCGGTCTTTTAAAGCATCTATAAACAATCTATATCATCAAAACTTCCAAACTGAACACGCACACACACAATCAAGACATGTCCAAGCTCAATAGTAGCATACCCAAGGTTCCATCATCCGCTAATATCTACTCCAGAATTGGCACTCCAGACGTGGTAGACATAAGAGAAATAAGAGTCGCCAATTTACCAATATCGCAAAACCTCAATGCATTTGAAAAATCATTATCATCATTACTATCATCCATCTCCAAGTACGATCCACAGTCCACTGATGCGCAAGACCTCGTGGATACCGAATTGAAACTTGAACGCTCCGTTGAAGACATCATATCGCACCAACAAGCAGGTCTTGAGATCAACTCCCTCGAGTCAAGATCATCAAAAGTGGATTCGAATTGTAAACAGATCCTCTTGGGACTCAGCGAATGCAGAAATCAACTGAAATCCCTACCAACATTAGCTGATGTTATCGAGGAACAGAAAACCATGGAAAGAAACAAAATCGGTGCAGAGGACCTATTGCAATATGCGATGAAATTGGCAAAATTCACCACAGCTCCACCAACGTTTGATAGTGGATCCATTGGACCTAATAATTTCATATGGCCCGCTGAGGACTCTTTGAGAAGAGGGATGTTGGCTATTGCCAGTTTGAACGAAGCCGAGTTATTAGGTGGTGACAGTGCGCAAAAGAAGGATGATTCGAAGGATGGTGGTGATGTTGATGAGAAGAAAGAGAATTCGGGTTCAAGTCCACGCATTAATAGAAGAGGTTCATTTGGTGGGTCTTATGGTGGTGATGATAATGCGGGTGATGGTGGTGTTATTGAGGATCTTGATCTATTTGATCCGGATGATCTATAGTGTCAAGCTACGACTAGACTTTTATAATACATGACAGTTACATTCTCTAAAAATTATGTACACAACGTTCAGAGATTACTCCTTATGTGGCTTTGGAGTCTTTGGATCATGTGCAGTGGCACGTTTCTTCAATTCATCCAAATCCTTAGAGAATTCCTTATAAGCATCCTTAATGGCTTGTTCCTCAGTTTGTAACCCATTCTTATCTTGCCAATCCTTAACATCATTCTTGAATTCTTCCAATTCTTTAGCGATTTCTTTGATATCGGTCTTTTCGAAATCTGGAGCTGGGATACCCAAATGCATCTTCTCACTAGCTTCAAACTCTTTGGCCTCTTTAATGATATCTGTCAATTTTGGTTCACTTGGTTTAACTGGGTGGTATTGTTTCAAAAAGCCAATAACTTGTTTCTTGAAAGGACCTTGGAATAGGAATAAAGTTGTGAAGATACCAATGTGCATGTAGTAATAAGTATGACTCCATTGTTCAAGTGATTTTTTGAAATCTAGAATAACGAATGGTTGAACCATATAGGCCATTGCTGATTGAGTAACGATGAATGAAACGATATCATAAACGAATTTGGTGCTCTTTGGTGAAATACCATCATTTTCAAGGAAAATTGGTCTAATGTTACGTCTGAAAATTTTACCACATGTTTGCAAAAGAGCACCAGTGGCAAAACTCAAGTAATAGCCAGGTCTAGTACCGTGCCAGAATGCAGAGGTTAAAAAGGTGTATAAAGTAGTCTTGAATCCTGGTTTCTTCCCCTTTGGAGCAACTCTGAAGTAAACATAGTTCTTCAACCACTTGTTAGTGTTTTGATTCCAAGCTTCCAGGGCAGTATGAATACTTTGAGCAGTTTCAAATGCATAGATGTCAATGTTTTGCACACGATCCCATTTGATGGTTTTCGTTTCTTGATCAAACCCGTTATACCCTAGACCGGCCAAGATACATGATGCCTCGGATAATGTCCAAGCTGCGTAATATTTCAATCTGAAAAAGAAACCAAGGATTTGAAGATAGATGAGTCTGGAAATGAGACTTTTTTGAAGGAACCCTGGAGTGAATGTTTCTTCAACAGAGTAATATTCACCAAGTTTTTGCCATAATAATAACCAACCAATGGCTTGTAAAGAGCGGAAAAAGGCAACTCTACCAGATTTTGGGATGTTTCTCTTTCTGTTCTTACCAGGTTTTTTACTCTCTGGTAAATCGGTAAACATCTTGGAGTTTAGCCAATTTTCAAAATCAATGTATTCGAATGAAGGACCTGTTAACAAAGAAGGATAGAAAAAGGCATAACTTAGGAAACTCCATAATGAAGGGAATTCCCTGATAGCTCTTGCTTTTTGATATGCAGACAATTCTGATTCAGGTTGTCTACCATCATAAACACACCAAGCAAACCCGGTAAGCTTCATACACAAAACCATTTGAGCACCTGTGATATCCATTTTGGTAGCGTCATAATCATTGAAGAATTGATAGTAGAAATGGTTGAAAGCCAAATGACCCATCACAAATGTGAAGTTCAAGAATGGCATGAACTTGGATTTCAAATATCTCGAACAGATATAAGTGAACATAGTACTGATGAACAAAGTACGGAACCCTGTAGTCAACGACATGATCCCAAACAAGTAGAAACTCGAAACACCCATGATATAAGCATTCTTCAAGTTGATATTGTTATCTGGCAATCTTTTCAAGATGGCATTGAATGGGAATGAGGCGAATAGACAGATCGCAAGCTTCATTGTAGCCTGGTCAAGCCCAACGGCTTCCGCCCATATATCGATCTGATTGGAAATAGGATTGATCATCTTCCACTGAGACAAAACGGTGAGTTCAGCTTCTTCTTTCTCTCTCGGACTCAATTGATGCAGAGCCTCAGATTAAATAGTTCCACACAGTCGACGCCAACTGGCTTCTCAAACCACCATTTTTTGTTGAGCAGCTTGTGCACTTCTAGTTCAGCTTCAGAATCCCATACGCCAAAACTGACTACTGACCCGGAAACGGGTGGCAGAATAATTTGATGAGCCGGAATTGGATTTTTAAATCACGTGAATTTCACCGGACCTCGTAAAAGAATTCAATTCCGACTTGCGTGTCATGGTTTTCTGATTACGTAATAGCAATGTAAACTAAACGGTGCGTCAAATGGCTGGAGATCTTGAACGTTGGAAAGATTTAAGATAAGTATTGCCACTTTTTGACGGGATCAAGTGATCAATTAGAAAGTATATTAGACAAGATGCTAAGTGTTAAGTCCATGAGAAGCACGCGATTGCCATCGTTTGCATTAAAGGCAATTGGATCGAGGCTTTTCTCATCCAGTTCAGTGAGTTTCAAGAGAAAGCATGATGGTACTGCAGTGGTGTTTATGAATATGGGTGGTCCATCCACCATTCCAGAAGTGCATGATTTCCTATACAAATTGTTTGCTGATGGTGATTTGATTGATTTAGGTGTTGGTAGATTACAAAGATTGGCTGCTAAATTCATCTCTTATAGACGTACCCCTAAAATTGAGAAATACTATAAGGAAATCGGAGGTGGTTCTCCAATTTTGAAATGGTCTCAACATCAAGCTGCTGAAACTTGTAAGATCTTGGACAAGACCCATCCTGAAACTGCTCCACACAAGCCATACGTTGCATTCCGTTATGCTCGTCCGTACACAGAGGACACTATTCAAAAATTATTGGATGATGGTGTCACAAGAGCAGTTGCCTTTTCTCAATACCCACAATTCAGTTACTCAACTTCAGGTTCCTCCATCAATGAGCTTTGGAGACAAACTCAAAAACTCGATCCACAAAGAAAAATCGAATGGTCCGTCATTGATAGATGGCCAGATCACCCAGGTCTAGTGAAGGCCTTTGCTGATCATATCAAGGACAAATTGGCAGAATTCCCAGAATCAGTCAGAGATAAAGTAAGAATCTTATTCTCTGCCCACTCTTTACCAATGGATGTCGTTAACAGTGGTGATGCCTATCCTGCCGAGGTTGCTGCCACTTCTTACGCTGTCATGAAAGAATTGAAATTTTGTAATCCTTATCGAGTCGTTTGGCAATCACAAGTTGGTCCTAAACCATGGTTAGGTGCTCAAACTGCTAAGCTTGTCGAAAAAATCGAAGGTGACTCCGAGGGGATCATCATTGTGCCAATTGCATTCACTTCGGATCATATTGAAACTTTGCATGAAATTGATTTGGAATTGATTGGTGAATCAAAGCATAAGGATATCATCAAGAGAGCTGAGTCTTTGAATGGTAATGAAACTTTCATCGAAGGGTTGGCTGATATCGTTGGCTCACATTTGAAATCTGGTGAATTGTACTCAAAACAATTACCATTTGATTGTCAATTGGGTGTTGGTAGAGACGTTTTCAAGCATCCTTCAGAAATGTTTGGTGATCACTATAAGCCATAATAGATCTCTAAATTTTGTATATATTGTTGAACTACAGCATATAAAAGTATCTAATTCAGCAAAACGTACATTCCCAATCGCTCAATTACGAGCAGAAACCATGGTGTAACCTGCCTCTAAAATTTGTGTAACTGTTTCGTTCTTCACAGGTAAAGCACCTAATACAAACGCCACATCGTTCCATTGTTTTTCATTCTCAACTTTAGAGATTCTTTGCACCAATTTATCACATAATTGTTTCTGATGTCTCTCTTTCTCAATAAACGATAGCAAGAACTTGATGATACGTTTCATTGCATCCTTAGATAGATCCTCGTCATTAGACAACCCACTGAAAATATCAATGAACCCATTGTAAATGGCATTATCCTTTGTAGCCAACTCTGTGAAGAACAATTTACACATATCACTGATCCCTTGGTCTTCATCTTCCAAACATTTAGCCATCTGGGATAATTGACCTTTAACTTTAACTTGACCAGCCAAAATTAAGAAAGTGATAGTCATTAAACAGGTTCTCTTGACCATTAATTCATCATCATGTAAACGACGGTATAAGAAATCCGTGTTTTCATCAACAAGATTGTTGAAGCACACAGCCATGTCACCTAGACCAAGAACAGCGTTGGAACGAATGATTGGGTCTTCGGAACGTTCCATTATGGTGATTAATAAGGCCAAGTTATCTTCACAGTACTTGGATGAAACACACATCAATTTTTCCATACAAAGCACAGCTGATCTTTGCAAAATCTTGTTGTCATACTTCAAATTATTGGAACAGATTTCCTTCACAAGAGGACCAAACTTGGCTAATAACGAGTGTTCACCATATAAAATCTCCTTCTCCTTTATGAAGGCAACAGCATCTGCGAAATCATCTTCCGAAGTACCACCAATCATTTCTAGTTCGTTGGCATCTTCATCTTTCTTATCACTTTTCGCCTTGTTAATTTCTGCCTCGATTTTCTTCTTTTTAAATTGAGCTTCTAAAACTTCAAGATGCACAATGACTTTCACAGCAACGTGACCCACTATGAAAAGCAATTGTGATAGAGATACAACTTGTGATTGATTTGGCTCTAGAGCTCCAAAGGTCAGCTTGGTCTTTCTCTTTATTATTTCCGTGGCAACTTCTTCTGGTTTACTAGAAATATTGAAAATAGTGTTGATGGCTTGTTCTGCCACACTATAATATTCGCTATTGGAATTGTAATCAACCAGTAGAGATGCTAGTTTCTCTATGGCCTCTTTTTCTCTTGCAACTTTGTGAGTGACTGTAACCTTTTTGCTATCGGGTATCACTCTATTCAAAGCAATACACGAGTACTTGGCCAAGACAAGATCCTCTTTACCCTTTTCACCTAACCCAATCGTCAACAAGGCATCTATACCTTTCATAGAGATTTCAAAATCCGATAGGGCAAGCATACCTAGCACGATGATGGACCCACGACGTTGCTTTCTTGAGAAATTTTGATTTTGGAAACTGTATATCTGCCATAGCACTTTCACAACGGTATCATTGATTAAAGATGATTCATACATCAATCCTAACAATTTCTCTAACGAAGCCAATTCAGGGACAGTGGCAGAGTATGTCAAAGAGATTAAATTTTTAGCAATGAGAGCTGCTCTTTCCAATTCAGAAGCATCATCAGGGGCGAGTAGGAACAAGTTTTTGTAACATTCGACTAAGTGTGTAACGACATTCATACCTTCGTCGTTATTGCTCTTCATCCAAACCAAGTGTAACATACGACGAATACCAACATTGACATTTTCAATGAAATAGGCATCCGCTAGAACAAAGAAACCCATAGTCTCGATGACTTCATTCTTGTTCTTTGAGTATAGTAACTGAGCAGCAACATCGACACCATGATGAATCAATTTGATGAACTCAATGGCATCTTCATAATATTTGATGGTTAACTTAATTTTGAAAATAGCATTAGTGTTACTTTCCCTTTCAATTCTTGATGGCAGTTCCTCTTCATCTTCATCATCAGAATGTTCCAAGTTACGCTCAACCACAGCTGCTGTAGTATCTGCTGGCTCCAGGGCTTTCAACTCTCTTTGTGCCTCGCCTAAACGTTTCTCCCATATGGATAAGGTTAGTTGAGTTCCATGTAGGGCACCAAATGGATGTGTCAAGACTAAACGAGACATTAATTTGACTGCATTACGTCTGACTAATGAACTTTTGTCTTCCAAACTTCTCACTGCGATCTCCACGAATGTTTGACGATACTTGGTAAATTTAGCATCAACTTCACATAATTTCAAAATTGATTGTATAGCTTTAGTTCTCACATATGGGTTTTGGTCCAAGATTCTCTCAATTAATAGATCTAGTAGTGCAGATGCTTGGTTTCTATAACGCTCCAATTCGTCTTCATCTTTACTTATTTCAATAACGATATTACCACAAGCTTCCACCACAGCACATCTCAAAGTGTAAGAACTGTTATTCAACAACTGGGAGACTAGGGTCATTTGCTTAAGCAGAATTCTTGGAATCAACTCTGAGACTTTAACGATGAATAATGAGATTTGCTTCGGACCATTGTTATCGTTGCTGTTAAACTCTTTGCTACTCACTTCTCTCAAGACATCCTCTGTGAGTTGGAAATGATCGTATTGGTCGTTCAATATCTGTAGCAACTCAGCCATCATTGAATTCAAATGACTGAAATAAGTCAAATTTTGCACAATGGCACTTTGTGCAGCGGAACCGTGGCCATGGAATTTCACTGCCATGGAGATGACTTTGAACATGTACATCTTCACACCTGTAACTTTGACTCTTGGTTCACTTTCCATCAAGATGTATATTGGTCTTGTGAATGAGGTGATTAAAAGGTCTCTTTCCGGTGTTGTGGTAAATATTTTGGACAAGTGGATCTTGAAAACTGCACATATGGAGTCCATGATGTTTTCTAGCTGGGTACAATTGTTCTTGAACACGTCTAATGCTTGGTTAGTCACTTTCTTGGAGTTTGTATTGGAGGATGGGATATGCTCAAGCCCCAAATACGTCAAAAGACAATGTGTTAAATAAGCATAGGCTTCCAAGTATTGTTTATGGATGTGGAACAGATCTGTTTCACCAGATTCGATAACGTGTGTGGTGGTTTCCGCTTGATTGTGCATACTCGAAGTAACCAAGTATATGACTTGCTTCTGCTCTTTCTTATTCAAGCTTGGATACGCGTGCACTAGCTCCTCCAAAGCCTCGTAAACTGATGTATCGCTGATTGCCTCTGAACTGACAGCTAATGAACCAGTCACTCTGTCCAATAGATCCTCTGCGTTACCGACATGGTAGGAGTCCTTAGCAGCCTCCTGGAACGACGTGAGCGACTCTGAGAGATTGAAATTCATCTTCAAGTGCCTGTGTTTCTGTTGCTTTACCGCTGAAGCTCAACTGCTCAAGTTCCTGGCTCATTAAAGCTTCCATCTCCAACTTGTTTTTCTTGTTTTCAAAATTGAAATCGAAATCAAAACAAAGCGCGTAAAGCAGTTGCCCTGGTAACACCAGCTATTTTCTTACATCCGAACACCACATATAAAGTACAGTACCTATAGCCACTAGCGTGCAATAGTAAATTAGGCATAAGGAATTGTGGAAGTTACTGTACCTGCAAAGCTGTGGTCATTGCTGTTCCTCTTCTCACTGCCTGGCTCGTTTCCAAATATCACGATTCACAGCCTTCTCAAAATGGCCTAGAAACGTGCCATATCTTGAAATCTCTTGGTCCTGCCTGTACTTAAGGGTCTCGACTGGGGACTCTCGTGTATAAATACCAAAAGCACCTCCCTGGTCTGTGTGAACCATGGTTTACATAGGACAGCAGTGTTCAGAGGTCAACAATGCAATATAAATTACTTTACAAGAAGCTGATACGAGGAAAGAGGACTACAGGTGATTTGTTGAGCTGCAAAGAGCATGCACATATTTCCCAATTTGCAGAGTGTACCAGAGAAAAAGAACCAGATTCAGCTCTTGAGCTATCATCTGAAGGGACCGCACATTTCCATGGAAAGATCTGGGTAATATTTTCCAGAGGAAGTGATTTAGTAGAACTTTTATAGGAGATGCCAATCTCAGGGGAAGTTATGCCCATCTCAGGAATTGTTCTTCAAAGATCTTGATCAGACCTCATCAGTATCTCGAAATCAGATTGAAAGCGGATAAGGCAACACAAGACAAAAGATCTTACAAAATTAGACTATACGCTACAATCCAGGGTTTTCTGGTCACTTTCAGACACGAATTACATATCAATCACGCTGATCGTTGGCAAACAATTAGAATCTTGACTACGGACTTTGAGCAGTGGAATACACTAGAGTTCACCTTTCCACTGGAGGACGTTTATCCCGAGATCTCGAGTTTTTATATCACCGTATGTGATGAATTTTTTAAGCCATTTTCACTGTATATCGATTATGTGAAGGTTGTTCAAGACGTGTGAAATTTCCTGCACAATTATAAAGAATGAAAAGTTTATTACATTCACCTTTAAAAGATAACAGCTCACAATAAATGTAAGTAAAATCTGCTTTATAAGTTTCAAATTTAGTGTTTTTACATGCGATATCCTGATCCTGTGAACTTGAGGGATCTCTTTAATCTGAGAGATCTATGAACGCTTCCAAATGTCAACGATGGATTCACCTATAAGTAAGGAGAGAACGGGCTTCACGAGTGAATACCTATTGAAGAGCACATGTACGACTAAGTAAGATTACTGCCTTGCAGCAATGCTTCAATCGCTTTACAATTCACAGCCTTCTCGATGTGACTTTCAATGGTGCCATTTTCCGATTTTTTCTTGGTATGTAAGGGTCTCGTGTATAAATACCGAAAGCATTGTCTCGGATCTTTAAAGGAATATTGTGATATCGAATCGATGCCGGCTCTTGAAGATCAACAATGCTCTCCAAACTTTTCGATAAGCTAAAATCACCAAAGAAGACGACAGGTGATCTATTGAATTTCAAAGACCCTGCACAATTGTTCGATTCCAAACTACTCTTTAGTGAAGATGACGGATCAGCTCTCGACATATCACCGGAAGGAAGCGGATATTTTCATGGCAAGACTAATAGTCAAGGGTATGCAGATCTTTGGGTCGGTGAGGGATCTTTTGAGAAGATTTCGATCAGGTCTCATCAGCATCTCGAGATTAAATTGAAAGCGGATAAGGCGACGCAAGACTCGAGATCTTACACAATTAGACTACAAACTACACATAATATAACAGACTCTTATGAACACAAATTACATATCAGTCATCCAGATCATTGGCAGACGGTGAGGATGTCAATTAAAGACTTTGAATTGAATCTGGGGCTGAATGAAGCTGTTAAGTTAAAGCCGAAAGAGGGCCAGCATGAGATCAAGGCATTCGGGATCACGATATTCGATGAAGAAAATGTGCCATTTTCACTGCATATCGATCATGTGAAAGTCGTTCTGTGATTTCTGTGTGAAACACTATGATGTCTTCCCGGTGCCCACTACGGCTACCTACCGATGGACAGAATTAATTAACAGAAAAAAATGGTATATCACATCACATTTACATGAAAAAAATGGTATATCAGATTCATCTTTTGATGACATACGTAATACGTATAACTCAATTATGTGGAAAAAATGTTTTATTCAACTTTTACTGCCCCTGATCCTAAAGGTTCCAAACTCTCAAATCTTATAAAATTATTTAAGGTGTCTGGGTCTTAAAGATGGGTGCCATCACCTACAAATTACTCTTCTATGCGGTTGCCTTTCCTGTTCTTTTCATTTTCTGGTGGAACCAACCAACTGCTAGTGATTTTAAACAAGTTTCCAAACATGAAAGACTGAACATCGGTCAAGAAGCAAACATTCCAGATCTCAAAGATATAGATCCTATCATTGCCATTGTACTGGTTCTCTGTGTTGTTGCCTATTTTGCTCTTTATAAATCTCAGTGGTGGAGACCACTAAAGACTTCTGGCAACTTGTTAAATTTCAGTGACTTGAAGCAATTATCCAAACTTGAAATACTGAGTCAAAAGGCATATTTCGATAGAGGAATATGTTTTCATGGACAAATTTATTCGCTGGGATACGCTCTGTTTATCGTATACGATAATGTTTTTGGAAGGATTTCCATAGAGCCGGGCCATTATTTGGAGATCGTTATGCAGACTGACAAGGAAACAGTTGGCGAAAGATCTTACACGCTTTCATTGAGAACTAAAAACTATGAAAAAGACGTATACCGTTACGAGTTACATGTACCTCCTGCTGGACGAGGCTTACAGACATATAGGATCGAGCTATTAGACTTCAAGACGACTGATTCTTCAATTCTTATGCTTGACGGTGATGAGATAGCGCAGTTCGGGTTCGCCATATTCGATGAATATGGTGAGTCATTCTGTCTGCGTATTATAAGTATAAGAGTAATTAATGAATATGATCCCTTATCTGATTGACGAGAACCAAGTCGTTATTTCTCAGAGAGAACTTCAGAAGCTATTACCTGTGCCCTATAGTTGTTAAGTTTGAGTATGCCTAGACCCTATAATTGCCAATAAACGCAAAACATATAAAAAATTTGAGCCCTCCCAAGCTATGCCCTGTATGAAAATAGCATTGTAGTTCCTTATCGAATATAAAGGCATGTATTGCGTGTAAGTATACGAGTAATTGTTGTTGTAATATCGAGGCATTTGCCGAATCTTGAGCAAAATGTGTAACTAGATCCTAGCAATCATGAGCAGGGCCCAGGCCCCGAACGTATGAAGACATGACAATCTCAGAGGTAGCCTCAGTCAATCGACAATACGAGCATGTAGAAACATTAGAAGTTGATATCCAAGTTGCAGCTTGCAACTCTATGTGAACTCTTCTCTGTGACCAGTCAAAGTCACGTGTTATATCACGTTACTTCTGCTCATACTAGCGTCTTCTAAAAGCAAATAAACAAGCTAAAAACACAAAACCATTCTTTAAATTCGCTCTTACGGGTCCTTTCTACGCTCCCAAACTACTAATGGATCGATTAAAAGACTTTCGAATTAAAATTGATAATTTTTGAATTTCAGCTTATTTTGAAATACAGAACAAGAATATGAGGTGCATAAAATCTGATGTAATAAAAATATATTCTGAAAAATGCACAATTCGCCTTCAAAACCAAGATCTATCAGCTTATACTAATGCAAAAATATTCTGCTACCTCTAGATTCCGTATAAAGCCTCAATTTACCCCAAAGCACCACTTGAAACTGCTTGAAAGCATCATACCGAATTTTTTTTTTTTTTTTTTTTTTTTTTTTTTTTTTT
>JAJLXP010000117.1:0-38488 GCA_030674255.1 Hansenula queroliae | reverse complement strand
CAGATACCCAGCAGCGTGAGTGTGTCAACACAAATCGACAACCTCCCTGCAAATGGCGTCTCTGGCGCAGTTGGTTCCACTGTCCAACTCCAAACCAAACAGTTACATGATACCCAGCAGTTCGACTCCCCAGTCGTCCTACAATTGTTTTTGCCAAACTACAATACCCCAAATCGATTGTGCACCATACAAATAGCCTCTCACGAACGGAAATGCCACTGAAAACATCCAAACCTCAGCTGGATTCATCAGTGCACCACCATGGCACAAACGTTCGTGCCAGAGCCAATCGTTCGTGACAGCCCCTAACAAATTTGTATGGTCACAATCGATTGTGCTCGCTCCCTGGTATATGGAAATGTCCACCCAAGGCAAAGTTGCAATTGCCAACATATCGTCAGAAGCTAAAAGATTGTTAAAGACAGAGGTGTTTAACAGGGTGGATGTGAACACAATCTCTATGTTTGTTAGTCCAAATAACAAGACCGAAAGGAAGAAAGCTGGTGGTATGATCAATAAGGTGAATATCGTATCGAAAAATTTGATCGCCAATGTATTTAAGCTTTTTCAAATCGAGTTGAGCTTGCCAATAGTGACTAAGATTAACTTGGTGAATGATCCAAGCTCTGATAATCAAGAAGAGCCGGATGACGCTGGAGTGCTACAAGATGATGTCGAGATTGAAAATGATGAGGGTGATGACCAATTTACGTTCAATAATGGTATTGAAGACTACAGACTACAGGTTCCTAAACTTGATATTGATCCAGGTGTGATAGGACCAGTCCAATCAATCATGAACAATAGTGCAATAAGTGGGACTTCCAATCCATATCGTTCATACATCATAAGTTGGTTATGTTCGAGACAGATTGTGCACAAGAACCGCATAAAACCAGCTCATCAAAGGACTGCTGAGTTTGCGATCATTAGGTTCATACTGTCACTTTTGGAGCTCGAGGCACTCGCCAACGGTAAGTCCTCGGGTTTCGTCAACCGTTTTAGCAGAACAATTGGCCCAAATAGACCTCCACCAACAACTCAAGAGGGTACTGATATGGCAGACTTGTTGAGAATGCTCTATAATGAGGCAAAGAATAAGGGGTATTCCAGAGGCGGTAATAAAGACCAAGTTGGTGTTGTCAATGAGACCCAAGAGATTGTTTTTAAACAACTCAACAGGACACTTCCTTTTGCAGCTTATCAATCCATTTATGAGACTCTAGTGAGAGACATCAAAGAGCTTGCTTTTGGTTTATTACCAGCCAAAACAGCACAAGCGATTCAAAAGGACAAGACAATCTTGAACAGCTGTATTTCATCGTCACCTTATTCAAAGTCAAACCAAAACGGTGATTGGAGACAACACTTCTGCTTCTCAAGTGACATCTATAAGGACTTTGCAAAGGAGATCGTTTCCAATAATTACTATCTTGAAAACGCTAATAGATTGATTGAAGTGTATTCGTTGTTGATTTGCAAATGGATAATGTTGCTGATAATTTCCAATCCTAGTGAGTTGCGTTGGAGCGAAATCTTAACGATAGACAGTTTCTATTTTATTCAACAATCACTGGTCTTTGTTCAAGGAAACCCTAAAAGTTACTCGGTAAGGTCATCTAAGGGATTCAGTTGCATCTCGACCCAACTCGTGGACGTGGGAGTGATTATTCATCTATTTTGCCGTTGTATTTTCGAATATTGCTTGACACACAACGAAATCAAGATGATACAAGCAATTGGTGGAGAAGTAGACAACCAAATGGTAATGCAGCAGATTAAAACCTTGGGAGTGTTCAAATTTGGGACGAGTCCTCTTCATAGTGACTACCGCGTCAGAAAAGCGCTTTTGGAAGAAGCCAATAGTTCCATCTTACCATTTACCAAGCAAACGGTAGACAGTGACGAAGAAGTCGAGCAATCCAGTATTAGCATCAAGCTCCTAAGAAATATGCAAATTGCTGCTGTGAATATTTCAAACAAATTGAGACAAATGGATAAGACTGATGTTGATAATTCACAGAATGGTCATTCTGCCATTACAGAAAATGCAAGTTATCTTCACAACTTGAAGATTCCTGCGAATCTAAGTCAAAAGGTTTTTGATGAGAAGATTAAAGAGCAAAAGTCATTTCTGTCGTTCTTTCAAGTGTACAATAACAAGAAAGCAAGTTTCCTTAGAAATGCATTGAATATTGTTGGTTCTTCAGAGATTGGTGAATCAAATTTGGATGATGGTGACAGTTCGAGTACAACTGTTGTGAATAATGTTGTTGCCAGTTCGAGTACAACTGTTGTGAATAATGTTGTTGATGCACTAGACTCTTCACCTCCAAAGAGATCATGTCCCTCGTCTTCATCGTCTTGGAGTAATAAGAGATCAAAATTTGTATCCAGTGAACCACCTTCTTTGTTCTCGTCAATGAATATAATTGAAATTGATTCCGATGAGGATGAGATCTATGATGAAACAGTGATCAAAGACCAACTTAAAGAGCTAGTGGAGAAAGATAAACTTGAAATTTCGAATGAGATAATTGAGATTGATTGAAAATTTTTTCTGATATGTATAATAGTGTATAATAATGGTGGAAGTTGTTTGTAAACTCGATGTAGTTCCTAATAGCCTTGACTAATTGGTATAGACACATCTTCAACACTTTTCAATCAAGGGGTGCCTTTTTATAGGCAAGTCAATAGTGAATTCATAGTTAAGTACTGAATAAAGAGTCTGTTGTACCTGTTCCGAGGGTTGGTTTTTTTTTTTTGGTTGCTCCGGGGTTAGCAATTGGGCTTAAAGAAGAGGGTTCGCTGTTTTTTTTTTTCATTTCGACTTTTGAAAATTTCTTACTCCTTGCACTTGCCATCAAGAATCGTTGAATACAAGACATTCGATGAAGATTACATCGGTGGTGTTATCCTTAGGCACTATGACTCCGCAAACCATGGTTCCCATCTAAGTCAAATCCATGAGTTGTTTCCCAAATGGACTCTGTGGCAAAGACAACTCTTGATACAGCTTTACAAATGGCCAATTTTGTTGCTGATTTCGTTTAGCAATACTTGAATAACACTACAAACCTGATGATTGGGAAGATGTTGGTGAACAGTTTGTTAAAATGGTCCATTACTTCACATCGAGAAACACAAAGATTGAAGCTGTGCTGGTTGCAATCAAGTGACAATCAATACTCAAAAAGTGTTTGGTCTGTAACCTGATAAAGGTGAAGAGTTGGGGTGAAGTCCATTGAAGGTTTGTATGCTCCATGGATGAAGATTTTCCTTGTTAGGGATGGTCATGTTTTCACGGACTGTATTGGTGTCGATGTTGATCTTGTAAACGTTCAGAACACTGTTAGGAATGAGCTAGAAGGAAAACACTATGTTGGATTTCCTACATTGAAAGCCTTGTTATTCAAGGTGGATTATGTCTTGGTTGCAGATGTTGAATTGATGTATTACACTGGTTCAAAGATAACTGTGAGATATCAAGCAAATTGTTGAAGGTAGGCAGTGACATCGAAAGAGAAATTGAAATATTGGACCACCCAATTTTACACCGCTATAGAGGGTTCATGAAATTCATGTTGGAGAAATTGGAACTACATCCAGTTTATAAGAAACTCTCCAAGAGAATACTTCAAGAAGGTTGCCGCTAAAGTCGCTTTCGAAATCATCAAATTCCAACCTGGCTGAACTGTTGTTGCGATTCCATTTGCGTTTATCCAGCCATTCATACTGATGTCAATTCAGGGCCAAAGTTTGGTATCCGTTTTTTTTGACCAAACCAAGAGTCATTATCTATCCTACAGACAAAGCTACCTATGATTTTGTTGGTACAGGGAGTGCATTCGAATCACCAATTGCGAAAGATCAAGTTGTGTACATTTTTACAAAGAAAAGAAGCCAACGGTTGGTGGTTAGCCAAGACACTCGATGGCACAAACGAAGCTTGGGTGCCAGGAGCCTACGTTGTTGAACGGAATCACCGCAATCTAATACGGCTACTGGTCAACAACAACAACCAGTGCAAACCCCACAGAGCCAGTCCACTACTCAACACACTACTTACACCGCTTTTGATAAATCCACATCGGCTTCTTCGAGCAATAATACCGATAATTTTCTTGCCCATGGGTTAGCGGCAGCAATGATGGCTTAAAAACCAAGAGGAAAGGTTCACTGGCTGGTGGGTTAGCTGAAGCTTTGAAAGATAGAGCTGGTAGAATGGGTGCTGATAGTGATGATGAGAACGATGATGATTGGTGAGTGGTGTACTTCGTCAGCTTTAGAAACAGTTGATTGTTGAAAAAAATTGTTTATATATGTATGTATTCTAGTGTTAATTTATTTAACAGTTCAAGTTTGACCTGTAGTTGAAGTCGGTAAGGTTATTTCGCAGCTGACTGGCAAAAGGTTGATGTTGAAGCTGGCATTGGTTGATACTACATTTTGAAAAGGATAGAAGCAGATGCTGAGATATAGATGAGTTTGATTTTTGATGTATGTCTATTCCTTCCAGCATAAACTAACTCTTAACACTGTCCAAGTACCTGTGGCATCACCAACTGAATCGATAGCAGAGGCAATTTTGGAATCTTGTTGAAAACGAGGGCAAGGCAAATATCAAAGAGTAATTGATGGCTATAGTTCTTGAAGAAGAACTAAATAGACTTTCAAGAACGGTGCCGTTTTGTTACTACCAGGGTTATCCGAGTGTGCTGGTGCCTTCATCAAAGAAGACAGCTACTAAGTTCATATTGATCTGTCATGGAAGCATATAATGTTAGAGACTATACAAACTGGCATTATTATCTTTGTCTATCTCTCGATTACTGTAAAGGATCAATAACCAGTTTGAAGATGTGGCCTCTTTGGAGTCAGTTGTAGAAGTGGACTTTCAATAGCAGCATAAGTAGTAGCTTCAGTGGCGGTAGCAGCTTCACCATCACCTTCTAATTCAGGATGTGGACTGAGACCTTTCATCTTATGTGGCGATGTGATTCCCTTGTATCTTTCTTCCAATCTTAGGGCCAACCCCACAGAGTCACCAATACCGTAGCGACACCACGTCGAGCCAACAACAAGACTGGACGTTTCTTAACGATTTACCATAAGCCTGGTCCCAATCCAAATCTGTTTGCATACAGTTCCTCGCAAATCTTAGGCAAGTCCTGCTTCAATGTACGGAAAAGTTCCACTATAACCAGTGATTTGTTGTGTCTGGTGTCTGAGCAACAACTTTGATTTCAATACTTGATAGGAAACTGGCTAAGGATAAGGGTAGTATGTGGAATGAAAGTACCGGTCCATGTTTGAGTAGTGGTGGTGGTAGTTGATAGAGAGTGAGTCTTCGCAACAACAGTCACTTCAGTGGCACCATAGGGTATTGGAGAAGTGTTGGAATCACTTTGGATGAACAACAGCTTTGGTAGTGATGGTGGAAGACATAAATTGGGATCTCAGTGGTAGTGGATAATACTAGTTGAACGGTCTTGTAGAATGCTTGCAACGTATCAAAGGGTGGGAAAGAGTTGTTGTTGTTGTTGTTGTTGTTGTTTATTTCTTTACTTTGAGAGGGATAACCAGAATGTAAACAACGGTCTCCAGGACAGCAGTGCCTTGACTTCCGGATCCGGAAGTGAAAGTGAGTGGCGACCGCCAATGAAGAAAAACATCAACACCGGGTGACGGCTGATCCAAATTAAAGGAAAAAAAACATACCTTTGATAGAGGTTTGAGTGGTTTGAGTCGAAACAGCCACAGCGCAACACACAGTAAGTGGAATGTAGTGCGAGTATGCTGATTAGATGCGTAGGAGTGTGTATAGTTAGTAGGCTGGTCATTTCCCTTCAACTATAGGGTCCTGACAGTGGCAAATCTACTCAACGTAACACAATCCGGAAGCACAATTTCATGGCTAGCACAGCACTGAGAGCTCCGACAATGCTCAAACTTCTCATGGTGATGCTGATACAGGGCATCAACATATCTAATCCCCTAAGCTCACTGAACTAAGTGTTTTCGTAGATTACTAAATGGAATCCCACTTCTTAAGTATAAAAATGCAAAACTCAATGTCACGTCACAACCGATTGCCTGGGATCCAAAGTGAGCTAGATAGGCAATGTTACAACGCCAAATATGATATTCCAGTTGCAAACTTCACAACATTCCATCGAGAATGTACCCAACAGAGCCCAAACCTACTTTTCACTGAAATTTCCTATCGTAAGCCACTACAGCAAAACTACTACGATCCAGCCTGCAAACGCTGAGATATCAAGGGTTACACCATTGATTCACACGATCCAACCTCAAAGTTTACCAAAATTCGTCTATTGAGTACACAGTGATGTGGAAATCCTAAAAACCATAAACTACACATAAGAACAGCCCTAGCACATGGCCCTGCAGGACCTATCTGACAGCAGTACCACCAATAGAGTCTTATAGAATAGCCCATTGTTTCCCACTCTCAAAATAACACAATAACTCACGAATCAAAAGTTTTCAAAATTCACCTAAATTTTGCAAGAAACTTCTGTCTGGGTGGGTAGGTGATTTCCAAGCAACAATGGCAGACTCTTCAATTTCAAATTCCTTGTGTTGGTGTTCAGCAACCAAAGCTAGTGAATGCTTCGAGATGATCAATAATGAAATCTCTGTAATGTTATCTGGATGAACCCAATGTTTTGGTGGTTTGACCAAAAGTATTGAAGAAAGTCGACGAGTTCAACTGGATTCCCTGTTTAGTTCTATGGAATATATGAACGTCTGCAATGACTTCAGATAGTCCTTCCACTCAAGCCTTCGAACTCCCGTTCCTATGGTGGTAACCTCTTGGACAGATTGCTCAGAGTCCTTGATATTCGATTCTTGATCAGCACCTTTGACCTTAAGGAAAGTCTTTGTCCAGTTTCAAGCAGCTTCAAACACAAAGACCAAAAGATTATGAGCGTAGGGCAAACAAACCAGAGCGTTGGGATCGCTTGGTGATACCGATGTGTGAGGGAGTAAACGTTCAGACCTCAGACAGTTCAACCATAGGGGAAAGAAATCAAAGCAACAACACCAGTGTAGCTTGGTGATCCAGAGCAAATGATCCAAAATGTCCAAATCATGCAGGACATTTGGTGGCTACCTTGAAGGCAGTTTGATATTCTCTTTGGCCAATTTCGTTGTTGCAAATGTAATCTCATCAATAGACAATTGGTGTGACTGGCACCATATAGCGCTATGGCGTCTGTAGTAGATGATCTGGTAGTTGACAGTACCACATTTGAGCAATAGCCAGCTTCAACAAGCACATTGGGAAGTGATTCCCTAGGAGTAATCGAGCTCATAGAGGTAAACCAGGTCAATCAACTCGATGTTTATCAACTCCTACCAGCTCAAGTAAAGAAGCGGAGGTGGAACTAGTGTTGACGCTACCAGTAGCCAAGTGGTGGTGGATTTTATTCAAGTGGTAGACGTTGCAAGTGAAAGAGCCAATCCATAGAACTCAGATGTCTGGAGCCAATCACGATATAGAAGCAATTTCAAGTCTAAGCAAATGTAAGGTACCACCAACGAGTCCATGGGTATGTTGTTGGAAGATATTTTGAACAACTTGAGTTTTAACAATGACTGAGAGTTTGTTAACGATCTGACACAATTGGTGAAGTAAATTTGGTAGTATTGAAAGAGCCACTTAAAGCCTTGGTGAAGGTGCAGGGGCAGATGTAGCATTGTAGTAAACTTGGAGTCTGGGATTGTTAACATCTGGGGGTAGCAGTGTGGTGTGACAGAAGACATTGAAGGGATAGTGGTATTGGAATCAATGGTGGTTCCACAACGAGTGGGACTTGAGTGGCATTTGAAGTATTTGACAAATGAAATGTGGGTATTGACGACTTTGACTTCAATTCTAGTGATGGTCGAAGAACAATTGGGATCCAAGTTGTAGTGGTGATACTAGCCAGCAGGATTGAGGTATCTGTTTGAACGGTCTTGTAGAATGCTTGCAACGTATCAAAGGGTGGGAAAGAGTTGTTGTTGTTGTTGTTGTTGTTGTTGTTTATTTCTTTACTTTGAGAGGGATAACCAGAATGTAAACAACGGTCTCCAGGACAGCAGCGCCTTGACTTCCGGATCCGGAAGTGAAAGTGAGTGGCGACCGCCAATGAAGAAAAACATCAACACCGGGTGACGGCTGATGAAAATTAAAGGAAAAAAACATACCTTTGATAGAGGTTTGAGTGGTTTGAGTGGAAACAGCCACAGCGCAACACACAACAACTAGAATGGGTGTAGAGTATTATGATTAGATGCGTAGGAGTGTGTATAGTTAGTAGGCTGGTCATTTCCCTTCAACTGTAGGGTCCTGACAGTGGCAAATCTGCTCAACATAACACAATCCGGAAACACAATTTCATGGCTAGCACAGCACTCAAGCCTCCGACAATGCTCAAACTTCTCATGGCGATCCTGATACTAGATCCCAATCCCCTTAGACCCCTAAGTTCACTGAACTACCTGTTTTGATAGACTACTAATTGAAATTGCACATCTTAACTATAAAATTACAAAACTCAATGCCACATCAGAACTAAAAGCCTGGGATAGAAAGTGGGTTAACTGGGCAAAGTTATAGCGCCAATTAAGAGATCCCCACTGCAAACTTCACAACAATCCGTCGAGAATGTACACAACAGAGCCCAAACCTACTTTTCACTAAAATGTCCTATCGTAAGCCACTACAGCCAAACTACTGCGATTCAGCCTGCAAGCGGTGAGATACCAAGGGTTACGTTATTGATTCATACGATCCGACTTCAAAATTCGCAAGAATCGGTCTACATTTGATGGAGTACTATGAATTTACAAACCCTAAATTCCAGCACTAAAGCGGGTATAGAACAACAATCAGTAGGCCCAATCTCTCAGGACCACAACCATTAGAGTCCTACAATTTACTGCTACATATTTCATTTTCAAAGTCGAACAATTTTGACGTTCAAAAATTTACCTAAATTTTCAAAAGACATAAGATGTTAAGTTTCAATTCTGGAAGTGTTGGAAACCCCAGTGTGACGAACGAAAATTGGTTTAGAGCCATCAGCGGCAGAAGCAACATTTTTCACTGGAGCACCTCTAGTCGTAACAAGATCAGACAATGTGGAAACCTTTGAGAGCCATGAATTCATAGTTGGGTGGATTGGTACAAATTGTTCGTAAGGAGTCTGAAATTAGCGTCCCCATGCTTTGGTACTTGGGTGAATTTTCAGCAGCAACAGCAATGCTAAGTTCTTGAAGAGAATCCACTTGGAGGTGGCTGTTGACTTTCAAACTTGTGATCAATTTGGTTACAATGGTTGAATTTGGTTGAAGTCACAGTTAAGTTCCACTGGCATCTTTGTGTTAGTGTTCGGCAACAAAAGCTGGTGAATGCTTTAACATGATAAATAATGAGAAACTCTGTAATGTGATCTGGATGATGTGGTGGTTTGACGAACGAAAGAATGCGACCAGCGGCAAGACCCAACCTTCAACTGGATTCCCTGTTTAGACCTATTGAATTTATGAACGTCTGCAATGACTTCAGATAGTTCTTCCTTCAAGCCTTCGAACTCCCGTTCCTATGGTAGTAACCTCTTGGACAGATTGCTCAGAGTCCTTGATTCTTCTGGTGATTCAGCACCTTTGACTGTTGGGAATGTATAGACCTTTAGTTGAAGTTTACCTTGCAGAGGATGTTCTCTTCCAGGGGAGTAGATCACTTGCTGCCATTGGAGGCCAGCCGTGTCTTCAACTCGACATATAACTTGATGTTGTGAAAATGGTAATCTCTGAACAAAGAAGCTCTTCAATTGTACTTCAGCTATTGACTGTGGAGTGGATCTGGGGCTGGATCTGGATCTGGAGCAGTGGAATGACCTGCATTGAAGGACCTTGGATGACATGTTGTTGTTGTTGTTGCGTGTTGTTCGTTGTTGTAGTAGTCCAAGTGCAAGCCCCTGTTGTTTACTTTTTTTTCTCAAGGCTCGGACTTGAAAAACATCAACACCGGGTGACGGCTGATGAAAATTGAAGGAAAAAACATACCTTTGATAGAGGGTTGGGTAGTTGGAGTTGAAACAGCCACAGCGCAACACACAACAACTAGAATGGGTGTAGAGTATTATGATTAGATGCGTAGGAGTGTGTATAGTTAGTACTCTCGTCCCTAACATCGAGATTTTGGGGCCTGAGGGTCGCAAAATTAATCAAAGTAAGAAACGCTAATATGACAAATCTATACATAGCACAACACTCAAACCTCCGCCAATGCTCAAACTTCTCATGGCGATCCTGATACTAGATCCCAATCCCCCTAGACCCCTAAGTTCACTGAACTACCTGTTTTGACAGACTACTAATTGAAATTGCACATCTTAACTATAAAATTACAAAACTCAATGCCACGTCAGAACTAAAAGCCTGGGATAGAAAGTGGGTTAACTGGGCAAAGTTATAGCGCCAATTAAGAGATCCCCACTGCAAACTTCACAACAATCCGTCGAGAATGTACACAACAGAGCCCAAACCTACTTTTCACTAAAATGTCCTATCGTAACCCACTACAGCCAAACTACTGCGATTCAGCCTGCAAGCGGTGAGATACCAAGGGTTATGCTATTGCTTCACATTATCCAAGTTCAAACTTCACAAGAATCGGTCTACATTTGAATGAGTACTATGAATTTACAAAAACCCTAAATTCCAGCACTAAATCAGCTATAGCAAAGCCTCCAATGGGCCCAAATTCTCGGGACCACAACCAAAAGAGTCTCACAACTCCCCTCGACATATCCCACTCTCAAACTGTTTCAAAATAGCTTGCCCTAATTTTCACAACCACATAGCAAAATTTACCAAACTTCAACCTTGGATAACTTTGATTCCAAACATGGGATTTTCGCCAGACCAAGACCAATCGCACTCTTTTCATCCACTTTGATTATTCCCACTCCAAACTCCCCCAAATTCAACGTATATAAAAATTCGAAAATTTCTTAAATTTCTAAAAACTTCAAATCACTGTAACTCCATCAATACCGATCCCAATGAGGTCAGACCACTACCAATCGCCAAATTACAGCCAATAGGATCCCTGTATGTCGCTAAAGTCTTAGTTGGGAACTTTCAAAAACTTAATTTTTATAACATATAAATTTATAAAGTACCAAAAAATTATCATAGGTCAACAAAATTATAAAACCAACTTTCAAATTCCAAGTCCACCAATAATGGTCCAACATTAAAATTGACACTTCTACAGGATAGACCGACGAGTTTAAAGGCAGTCCCACGCAGAAAAACCATTGGTCCAGTACCAGGATGGCGAGTTATAAGGGCAGACACGTGCCGCGGGATGCCGCGTACACCGGGTCCGGCGGGTATACCCATACCTATACACGTCGGTCCTGGGCTATACCTATACACCAGGCACGAGGGCCATACCTATACACTGGGCGGCAGGGAGGCACTGGGGGAGGTATACACTGTGGGGCAGACCTATACACTGTGGGGCAGACCTATACACCGGGAGCTATACACTGGACCCAAACCTATACACTGGACGCAAACCTGTACACCCCGCGAAAAGCTATACCTGTACACCGTGGGGCAAACCTGTACACCCCGCGAAAGCTAGACCCATACACGTCGGCAAGTGGGCAAACACGTCGTCTGTAAAAACTCATAAAACATATGTCCCCAGGTGTTCTACACTTCAAATTTTGGAGTTAGGACTTTGGACTTCTATAAAATCTGAAGAGAATCATCTGTAAAACGAAACTCCCATAATTGAAGCTACCAAGTTAAAAAGAACAAAAGCTGTACATCCAAGGACTGAAAATGAAGATGATCTAAGCAAATACCCTAGCTTTAGGAAGATTAGGTGGTTGTATTGATGTAAAGGGTTAGAAATGCTCTCTATACCTTTACTATGAAGGATTACTAGGGTAATCAGTACACCGAAACAGCTCATCCAGAACGTTACAAATGTGCTTCAAAGTAGAGATATACATATCTGAGTTATCTAAGAAGACTAAACAGAACTTCCTAATTGTGAACTAAGGTTAGAAGTCACTGTTTGATGGCTTCTTAAATCCCCTAAGTTATGCCCCGTCTAGAGGCTTCCTTCTAGAGTTCACTTAAAAACCGGTTGGTGCCACAAAAACCTAAGCTTTGAATCCAGCCTCATACAAAATTCCCAGCTGTGTTGGCTATACCGTCCTGATTGTTGTCCGTAACATAAAGTCGTGGCCTTTGACAATTTTTAGGCGGAGCGTCTACGATCGCTAGGCAGAGAGTGTGCGCCTACCAAAACTCCAGGCGGAGAGAAAATTGAATTTTTCAAATTCGCCATAGTTAAGAATTTGTTTTTCAAGATTTTTGAAAATTAACTATGGGGAGTTTTTTTCTCCCATACAAAATCCGCGAATTCTCGTTATAAGTGTATGGGATTTGAAAAAAAAATGTCCCTCAAAAATGTTTTTTCAAAAATTATATCCTCAAACTTTTTATTTCTTAAAATTCAATATCTTTTAATAAACATCTTGAGCTTTATTATGACTACAATCCACTTAGAAGCATCTATATTTGTCGCTTTGTTACTTAAACAAGGGGGGTTAATAGTAGATGAGCTGTCTTTAGTTGTAAATGTTCAGTCGGAGTTAGCTTTCAGTCATTCAAGCACCATTTTGCTTCTTTAAATTCTCTGTATTCGCTTAATATGGTACTAATGAACTTTATAACAAGCACCACTCAATTCACAGTTGCTACAGATGCAAAATTAGGACACCCTGTTTCCCAATACCAAAGCTCTAGCGTAATTCAAATTATCCAGCACACGGTAGTTACAGCTCATGAAAGCTATAGACAGCAGGCAGTAATTTCATAACTAATTTGAATTATAAGCAGTAGGTTTGCATCAAATACCACCTTATATATTCCTTCTGTCTTCCGAGTCAACGGTTTTAGTCAGTAGTTGCACTATAAGTCGCCTCAATTGGGTATACTGCTGCTTAAATCTGAGTTCAGCAAGTGTATTGTTTGACACTTCACTCAAGATTATCACAAACATCATTAATATATCGCCATATGGACCTGTAGTAAAGAGGATGAGCTATCACATGGATCCTGGCTTCTTGTGATACGTAACTGATGATCTCATTGTCTAAATGCATCGCTGTCTTCCAACCTCTGTTTAGCTGGAACCATTTAAGATCCAGCTTATAACGCGCCATACTTTGTATATTGTCAGTCTAAATTATAAGTCTGGACCTTATCAGCCGTGAAGATATACATACACTTTTACTTGACTTATCTCAAAGCCAATGTGTTGACACAAAAGCTGACACAACATATCATACGATAGACGGGCTATATGACAAGACACTCAGACTATATTATAGACTTCAGCTAAATAGAGGTAAATTGGATGATATCCGCTGCCTGGTGAGATCGAAACAATTATATTCTTACCTCAGTTGGACCTTCTTATTCACATAGAAGTTTTGGAATGATCCTCTTCAACTCGGTCAAATTTCCGATATCGATCTTCATGGGACTCTTGAGTTCTAGCACCTCGCCAGAATATCCTAATCTTTACTGCTATTCAGCTTCTAAGATGGTAGAATGTAAGGACTCAAGTCAGTATTGTGGACTGGTATTGGAGTTCAGATATCTCAGTCAGCTTTATGATGCCCTCTTGCGATAGCTTATTACATACACAGCTGGCTTACAGACCAATCATATCAAGTATTGCCATGGAAACTCTGATGTATCGTGAATGCGGCTAGGACACTGCCTTTTTCTAACAGATCGCTAATAGTTTCTGCAATATAAGCCACTAGAAAGTAGTTCTTCAACGTCTTGGTGTATTATGATAGCTAAAGTGTCTTTTGCTGTGAATGTTGAGTCGGAGTTGACCTCGGCTCATACAATCACCGCTTCTATCTCTCGAACCCTCTAGTTTTCTCACAACATAGTGATAAGGAAGTCTACTGTAGCCTTTTTACACGGTTGTCACTTGCTTTAGATTCATAAACTACTCTCGTTTTACCCCAGTTATCAAAGCTTTAGCGCAATTCAAATCTGTTATCGCTCGGGGTTTTGAAGTGTTGAGAGCTATAACGATCACTTACACAATGGTATCATCAATCTGACTTAAAAAGACAGTATATCAACACTGAAAACCACCTTATAGATGTCCTAATGCCTGAAAATCAACA
Organism: Hansenula queroliae; assembly: GCA_030674255.1. Classification (NCBI taxonomy): domain Eukaryota; kingdom Fungi; phylum Ascomycota; class Saccharomycetes; order Phaffomycetales; family Wickerhamomycetaceae; genus Hansenula; species Hansenula queroliae. The sequence continues at coordinate 24,227 of JAJLXP010000117.1, read as the reverse complement.
CACTTAGATCGGATTTGTTATTGTATCTCACTTTATTTCAGGTCAATTTATTCGTCAATTTAGTGAGTGTATTAGTTGGGAGCTCACTTACTCTCAGCACAAACATCGCTATAAGGACCCTGCCATGCTGTTATGTAGCCGATAAGTTATGTCAAGGACCTGGCCTCTGGTGACCCACCGGCTTATTACAACCCAATACGTCGTTAATGATGTATTTATTGCATAGTTACATGGCTGTTAGCAGTACTAGACTTAGATGCAGCCACTCGAAATCCGTTTTGTATCATCCCATACCTTATACATAGTCAGTTGAGTATCTCTAAGTTTTGAACTCATCTTCTGCGTGTACGTGCTGCATACAGTTTTGTTCGACTCGCAAACATTATTAGTTGACACAAATGATCACACAACTAGCAGTGTATATGATAAAACACTCAGACTCCATTGTACACCACGTCTTGCTAGAGGGGAATATGATAAGAGCCATTGTTTGGAGGGGTATGAACATCTATTTTACTACTTATTCGGTTTACCTAGTCTCATAGAAGTTTTAAAATAATCCTTTTGAACTCGGTCCAGACCTCTGATCTTGATCAGTATTTTGGACTTTGAAGTCTTGGAGATTCACCAGCATAACCTATTGCTCACCACTAGCTAGCTATTAAGATGGTAAGATCCACGTCTGCATTATGTACTGGTCCTGGAGCTCATGTATACCAGTAAGCTTTACAGCTCAAGTTCACTCTATCGGCTTGTTTATATGAGACCCTTGTACTGCTGTATACTAAACAATGCCATTCCTGTGGACTCTGCTATTGACAGGAAATATATGCAACGTTTGGGTTCCAACCCCATAGACCGACTGGGATTTATTGAGTCTATACTTAAGGATTGATATCTAGATTGTGTGTCAACAGAAGACAATAAGGTTCCCTAGTCTAATCAGCACTTCACTAAGCTTTGGCTCTGTCTCTCCATGGTAAGGTGTTGGAGGATTTATTGGGGCTCTCTACTACTACAGCAATCTGTGCTTCAGATCTCGAAATTGAAAAAGATTATTGATGGAAGCTCTTCAAGAGTCTTCAATAAGTTATTTGATCCATTAAAAAGCCTGCATGACTAATACTAATGGCTCTGGCGTACTGGGATGATTATCAGAGCTCTAGTGAAATAAGCGACCACTAAAGGTCGTAATACTTAAAAAAAAAGGTCAAGATGATTCAAGTTTTGAAGTAGTCTTGGTACTTCAAGACGGTATGCACTATATAAACTTTGAAAGGTTACCACACTTCTCTTCATACTCCATCCTTTAGATCAATTTACTTGAAAGTAGTTCAGCGATTCTCGACTTAGAATGAGCATACCTCAGAAGAGACACTGAGCAGTCTTGTAAATTCTGGTAATCTATTCCACATCACTGCTTTTAAATCACATCTACCCTGTAAAGCTCGATCTACATTTGGAGATAGATTGTCTATGGGCTACAGCGTAATACCTACTTTATGGCATTACAACTAGGGTCAGTAAAAGTAGAAATACAGATTGTTAGTCTGATAGGACTTTTACGGAGTCCCTAAATTGCATGAGGATCTCAGAAAAGAAAATTTTAATTTGTGGACTATACCTCTCTAGAAGTACGATCATTTACGTAGGATCTCCCAGTATCTGTAGGTTTTCAATTTCTAAAAGAGGTTCTTCCATATTATTATTGGTCATCAGTGATTGAAGCTTGTCCTTTGATTTATGCCCATCTCGATAACCATACGGTCTAAGACGGATCACCAAACAATCCTTCAAAGCATCAAAAAGGAGGTGACGTTGATGATATTTGATTGATTTGAGCCATCTGAAGTTCAAGCTTTGCAAAATATTGTTGGTCCGGGAAAAGTAGAAGAATCGAATAACAAATGGCAGGTCTCGTATTTGCAACTCTTATTAAGAATTAAAATTGTGTCAAAATATTATGTGCTGTATTTGATAGAGTCACTGGTTTATGGGTGCAATGATGAGAGATATGCAAAAGAAGGACTAGCAAGTGGTGGGCAAATAAGTATCTATTTCAAATGTTCATTGATAGTCATTCGTATACTCCACCTGAATTACCAAAGGTCTCTAGAGTCATTATGATCTACTTCGCTCACACATCCCAGGTTTCCGAGATTACGATTCACTGAAGGTGTCTATATATATGTAAATTCCAATTTTGCCAATAGCACTAGTACCCAATTTTGAGATTGATGGCTTATATATTGGTCAACAGTATGAGGTTGGCTATAGGTTACTAATTATTTGAGTAGTCTTCCCATACTTTTGAGCCCCTGTTGGATGTTCTGGACTCATTGAAGGTTTAAAAGTTATATTTAGTTCTAGGAAATCATCATGTGAACAGAAAATATTCCATGGCTCTTATAGACTCCATTTCCCCCACAAAAGCAGATATGGCCTGATCCCTTGATACTGATGATCTAACTAAACTTAAATTTACGCACACCTACAGAATGTGATCTCCTAGTGTGCAGTATTAGGTGAGGTAATTAAGCTTATTATTAGGTATATACGTATTAATGTTTTTAAAGTCACATCTTGAAAGCTTATTACACTCTGTTCTACCTATAGAGGATGAAATATTGTTCTTCCCCTTCTATATAGAGTAATATCTATAAGGTATATTTAACATAGTCTGGTTAATTAGCGATAAGTTAGTGTCGTTATATACATCTATTATATGACAATCACTAAAGTCATAAACAGTATTATCAACCATATTAGTATAAATATTAGTTATATTGTGCCTAATTAGGGTTAATGTCAATGGTCAATGTGGTCACGTTTGGAGTTTGGAGCTTCATGTGTGTACCTCTTGCACCATGGGTTGCAGAGTTGCAGATCAAAAATTTGGTGTGTATGGTTTGACTTTGAGTAATATGATCATGATAATTGGTCCAATCTGTAACCGGAACATAATTAACAGTCGATGATGAATTTTCTTAAATGATAAGAGGGCATATGCTATGTTTTTGGTTGCAATAATGGGTTTAGGGTTTGGTTCCACATTTGCAGCGGTAACAGGTACACCATTGATCTCTGAACTGAGTTAGCCTACTCATATACAGTCGATGACTGCTTTTTACAACTCCAACTGGTATTTGGGTGCTATTATTGCCGCATGTGTAACTTCTGGAACCCGTTTAATGGGTCACATTGGTCCTGGATACTTCCATCTATATTCCCCCCAATTGTACAAATTATATTTACTTATTGGGTTCCTGAATCTGTAAGGTATTTGATCTCATAGGGCTGCTCCAAAGAAGATCATAGAATACTGGTGAAGTACCATAGAGGTGGAGATGAATTACTTGCAGGCTCACTAGTCGGTTTTGGAATGTGTGAAATTGAGCTGGAAATTGAACAAGAGAGAATTTCAAACACTTCATCATACAAATATTTCTTGCTAATGCCTGGGAGCAGAAGACCCTTAGATCTTATTGTCTTCGTAGTAATGGATAATCCGCTATCTGGAAACGGATTACTATCTTATTACCTGAACTATGTCTTGAATTCCATTAGTATCACGTCTATTAAACAGCAATTAGTATTCAACTGTGGACTAGTTATCTACGATTTCATCATTTGAGTGCCAGTCAATCTTCTTGTGATGCAAAAGTTCCGAAGAAGAGTCACTCTGAACACCTCTATTGTTTCAATGACTTTCATCTGTGTGATTTGGACTGTTTTGTCAGCTATAAATCAACAACATAGCTTTGAAGACAAATCACTTGGTAAAGGTGTTTTGGCCATGATTATCTGTACTATCTTCCCTATAATTTGGGACAAAGTGGTCTACCGTTGTTGTGCGTCACGGAAATCACGCCTTTCATTTTGAGAAGCAGAGCTGTTTACTTGATGGGCTTGGTTGCCCAGACAGGTCTGACCTACAATGAGTTGGTGAATCCAGTTGCAAGGCTGCAATCAAGTGAAGATATTATGATCAAGTTTATGGGGTTCAGAACGCCCCAGAGGCATTCAACTTGGCTACAAAGTCGCAGGATTCAAAGGGGAATCTCATCTTGAAAGTCGCAATCATCAACAAGCAGCCAAAACTTGCTTCTAAACTATGAAATATACAAGTATATATACACTTACCAATGTAGACACCCAAACACCAACCAGAGACGCGGGGCTTGTTTGGCCGAGAAGCTCAACTAATAATGCTCCGAGAAGAGGCTTCTGGGGTAGATCAAACAATAGACTTTACACTGGAAGGATCTATAAAGGGATATGTGTACCCCCAGCAATGGATTCGATTAACTCAGTGCAAGGTATAGGCAAACATGTCCAGAAAAATTACCAAAATCGAAACGTTCAGGGTTCCACCAAGATGGTTATTCGTTAGAGTGGAAACGGAAGATGGTATTGTTGGCTGGGGTGAGGCTACCCTTGAAGGGCATAGTGAAGCTGTGGAGGGCGCGTTTGAAGACTTGAAAGAACGTTTTATCGGCTGGGACTCGAGCAATATTGAAGAAATCTGGCAAAAGACTTATCGTCAAAGGTTTTATCGTGGTGGACCAGTGTTTATGTCCGCATTGTCAGGGTTGGACATTGCCCTATGGGATATTAAGGGGAAACGTCTGAATGTCCCCGTCTATGAATTGCTTGGTGGTAAAGTTAGAGACCGTGTTCAAGTCTATAGCTGGATCGGTGGTGATGAGCCTGCTAATGTTCAGGCAGCCGCTGCTGAGAGAAAAGAGCAAGGCTTCACTGCAGTGAAAATGAATGCTACAGAGTCGATTGGATGGATTGATTCGCCAGCTAAGTTGAAAGATGCTGCTGAAAGATTGAGACTAGTTAAGGAGACCGGTATTGATGCTGGTATCGACTTCCATGGTAGATTGCACAAGGGAATGGCAAAGCAGTTGGCCAAGTTATTGGAACCTCATGAGCCTTTGTTCATTGAAGAACCTTTATTACCTGAAAATGCTGATGGGTTCAAACACTTGTATGGGCTCACCTCTTCTCCAATTGCCACAGGTGAAAGACTATACAGTCGCTGGGAGTTTAAACCTTACCTTGAGTCAGGATGTGTTGATATCATACAACCTGACGTTGCGCATGCCGGTGGTATCTCTGAAACTAAAAAAATCGCTACATTGGCCGAGGCTTATGACGTTGCTGTTGCACCACATTGTCCTTTAGGTCCAATTGCCCTTGCTGCATGTATTCATATTGATCTCACTACAATCAATTTCGCTATTCAAGAGATGAGTCTGGGAATCCATTACAATAAACTGGTCAAAGGTGGTAAATTTGACATTACAAGCTATGTCACTAATCCTGAAGTCTTCAACGTTAAAGATGGTTATGTTGAAGCATTAACCCAGCCTGGTTTGGGGATTGAAGTTAATGAAGAACTGGTTCGTACATTAGCAAAAGATGAGGAAGCTTGGAGAAACCCATTATTCGTTGGTCCAGATGGTGCTATCAGAGAGTGGTAAAATTATATTTATTGATAATAAGAATCAACTATATACTCCAAATTTTTAACAAGATCAATCATATGAGACCATTTACAATGTTTCAAGAGATAAAGTGCATAACACACTGTACCCACACTGTAATATTGACGTTGCTTGTACTCTTCAATTTTCCGAGCTTTAACACGTTTCATACTTTCAGGATCTGTACTGATTGCTTCCTCTTCATCCTCAGTGGCCAGTTTGGTAATCAACTCAAAGTAGTTTTTCGCATCATTTCTAACCAGGATATGAATAATCTGACCCCTTCTATCGAAATATCTATCAGGGTTCAAGTCCAGTTGCTTTCTGAAATCTGAATCATCCAATCCAACATAATCAGGTAATCTACTTTTCTTTTCAAAGCTCCATATGATGATTATGGCAATGAAAACTGAAGGAGGAACATGCGAATGAGTGTTTATGGTCTCTTCATGCTTATAGACAAGTGTCAGGTATTTGCATGCTTCCACAACAGCTATCTCACCATTTGATGAGGCAGCCCATTGTTCCACAAGGGAGTTTATCTTTTCATATTCCAACATATTCAAGTCATGATGGAAGACGTCAGAAGGTTTCAGTGCAGGTTTAGGCTCAGTAGCAAATTTTGTCAATGTCGAGACATCTGCATATAAGGTGAAGAGTCCTGTGTAGTTCAGACTAAGATTCGCCCATAACGAGTTATGTGGTCCATAATTGTTTAGCAAGATTTGCGAGCGGATACCTTGGCTTTGTTCACTCTCATCATTATCCTTAGATTTAACAAGATCATCATAAAGTTTGATGTGCAAATCGAAAAGTCCTCTCCAATTGGCAAAGGCGAATTCCAACTTGTTGAAAAAATCATTTAGTTTCACCTGTGAGATGATACCCAAATCTAGTAGTCCATGGCCCCTTGTATGCCAGCAAACTCGAATGAGACCATGTAGTAAGATATATCTTGTGAATGGCGAGTAACAGTTTAATGAAAACTCTAATTGATTCTCCTTATACTCTGACATCAGCGACTTGAGCCCGTATAGGAAACTTGGCCACTTCCCCAAAGACCTGTTATTGTTCTGATTCACTATTGCATCTGTGGGACTCACGTACCTTTCCATGACGACTTTAGTAAATCTTTCATCTTCGGGCATTGGAGCACCTCCCTCATTATTATCCACTTGGTTGAAACTGTGATAGATGTTTAGTTTTGGTCTAGTAACAAGACTATTTGGTTGGATTTGATAAGAGGCGAAAAACTCTTCAGTGGTAGATGCATTCCAAACTTCATCGGTGCATGGCAGTTCAAGTTTAAGATCCAAAGCTGAAAGTGCCATTTTACTGAAAGTAACATGCTGCGTGTCACATATAAATTCGAAAAACACAAGTCTTTTAGCCGTTTCAAAATAGATCCAGTTTTGCCATTGTTCATACATTTCCTCCATGGTAGACTCTTTACTCTTGTAAATGACGGGCTCATTCAAATCGTCCAAGAACCCGCTAAATTTCAGATACATCAAGTTTGATCCATGTTCAATTTGAGAATTGTAACATAGTGCAGTGTCACCAAAATTTCTTGCAGAGAAATTGTGTAGCAAGAGAGCTTGTAACAGTGGCAAGGGTAACTTGATTTGCTCGTCAATAACCTCACGGATAACTCTTCTAAATTTTTTGTTCCATTTAATGGAGAGCTCGTACTCCAAGGAGTCAGCTGTATGAGCCATTCCAATTATTAAGAGACTCACCAGTAGATAAATGTTTGCAGTGTTTGGATTGAAAGTTGGCTGGTGAACAATGGGGAAACACTGTGCAAAGCAAAACCAGAATAGGTCTAAGCATTCATTGAGTCTTGACAAGGAGACATCTTCCAATGGGTTCACGTCTTTGAAAATCACAAGAATCCTCTGTCTAGTGTCCTCACTGATATGAGGTCTTTTCAATCCAAACATATGAGAATGCATTTCTGCCAAATCATATGTCCCCGGAGAGATATCGAGCTCATCTGGTGCAACGTCAACGTCTATCACTGCGCTTTCAGGATGTCTCACAACACTATTCTGACCATTAGCAACTTCTGTTGGTAAATTCTCAGAGAATAACCATAACAAATTATCGATGAATCCTCCACTCATATCCAGCATTGACAAAAACTCCTTTGGAGGCTCCTCGGTGGAGGCTGTTATCTTGTTTTGTCTCTTACTGGCAAATCTTCTCTTCATATACCCCGGTGGGATCATACCAGCATGTTTGTCATTATTACTTCTTGGAGAATCAGCGTTTGTCGCTATCAAGTGACCGAAGTTCGCATCAACAACTCCACCGGACAATGTAGAGGACGAAGAAGGTCTGATGATGGAAGGCTGTAAAGGTGGAGTGTAGATCTTTTCGTCATAATCATTAAGGAAATTGGCTATTCGCAGCTTCTTGACGTTTGGATGATCTTTAGGGGGGCTACCAGACTCTGTAGCTTCAAGCTCATGTTTAACCGCCACGGCGACATTCTCTGGTAATGGGATAGCGACGGTATCAGGCTGTACCGCTGCTGCTGAAGAAGCGGACTGTTGCTGCTGCTGCTGCTGCTGAACACTGTCCAGGCGCTTGTGTGTATTTGACTTGAAATGCTTTGTCAACATGTCTCTTCTGGTGAAGCTCAAGTTGCAGCTATCACATCTGTAAGGGCGTATGTTCTTATGGTTCAGCTCGTGTCTCGTGAGAAAGTCCTTGCGCGAGTAGCGCTTGCCACACGTCTGGCACTGGAACATGTTGGTGGTGGTCTTCTCTGTGAAGCTCTCGATCGTTGCTGTCTCCATTGCTGGTCTAATTGGTCTCAATGGAGGTTTCAAAGTGGGCAGAATTCCTCCATTATATTCAAATCATTGTCTTCAAATCTGGGCGCCTAAAAATTGTGTGGAGAAAATTCCATCATGCCTTTTTTTTGGGCCGGGGAGCGCAGATCTGGGCAGATTTATAATGAATTAGTAGCTACGGACTTGGACGAAAAGGGAAATCGCATTGACTTTATACACTGAGAGTCTTACTGAGCTCCAGCTGCCAAAGTCAGCGCACTGATGGCCTCGTAGACTCCGTAGGCTCCAGGGTCCGGTGGCAGCTGTGTCTCTGTGCTGGCGCTGCCCACGTACGTGGCTCTTCCGAGCTTAGGTCTCAAGTTACGGGTGTTTTCAGCTGCTTGATGTGCAATCTCCACGGACTTTGCAATATCACGATCTTGGGCAAACGACTCGACAAATGGGATCAGCACGTCCATCACAGTTCTATGGCCGACTCTGGCTTTGGTGTAGTCAAACAGTGTCTCGAGACCAACAGTGAAAGACTCGCTAAATGCGTCAACCGGAGTTATGTCGTGGTTAGCTTTGATCATGGACTCAACATTATTAATAACAGCTTTCAAAAAGATAAAGATGATAGCACCTAAAGTACCACCCATATCGTCCTTGATAATGTTTAGCAAGACGTGTAACACTTTCAAAATGGACCCTGAACTGGCAATGTTGTCCCTTTCCAAGCTCTGTAACAATAGTTCAGCACCTAGTTTCAATCCAAACCCACAATCACCATCACCCATCTTGGTGTCCCAGTCTGTTAAATCTGGCTCTTTTTCAACAACTCTTGTAGCAGCAGTCTTCACAATCGCATGCAAAGTCACAGGATTCATAAAGAAATTTTTAGCAACTGTCTCATCCAACACTTCTTCATCGCCCTCGGTCTCGTCGTAATGTTGGAACCCTTGAACTATTTGCTCATTATTGGTAATTGGAGAGATCCCATTCTCAAAAGTAGTGTTTGTCCAGCAAACGGCTTCTGTCTTTTCATCCAAAAATTCAAAGATCTTATCCACTGAAAATGTTTCCGTCTCTGCCGTTGTAGCATTGAAAAGTGAAATGGTGAAAATTTGAGCATTGAACGAGGTGATGTATCTCCCAGTGTATACTCTTATTGGCTTGATACCATATTGACTATCCAATGTCTCCAGCGCCTTGTACAAGATATTCTTCTCTTCAAGAACTGGCACACCACCCAAATTGTTGATCATCAAAACAATCTTGTCACTTGGTGAATACTTGAAGAATCCACGTTCTTTATCACTAGTATCAAGAATCATTTTCAATAACTGGCTGATCAAGTCCTCAATCGATGGAATATGGTCCAACTTCATAACACCTGGCTCGTTGTGAATCCCAAGACCAATTTCCAACTCGTTTGGTTTCAACTTACCAAAATTCTCGTTGGCATTGTGACCTGATATATGAACATGATCAAGACCGGCATTGATAGATGCAATGGAATCAATAACAGATTGACCAAATTCGAAAATCTCATCAATAGAATGACCTGCAGCTGAAGCAGCACCAGTTAATTTGGAAACAATTGTGATCCCTGCTAAAGTACGACGTCCAACTAGGGCACCAGAGGTTCTTGTCACAGCAACATCATCAGTAACTCTCAAGATTCTAATCTTTTCTTGTCCATATTTGGAAATGAGATCTTGAGCTGCCATACCAAAATACAAATTATCACCAGTATAGTTTGTCAATATAAAGATACACCCAGCCCACTCTTTCGCCTCGTTCCCCTCTTGCACTAGCTCATGTGTAATCTTTTCTGCAGCTTTGACATTTCTGTAGTTTGGAGATGCAAATACTTCTCCATGCGCCACTGCAGACAACATACCAGGACCAACAAGACCATAAAACCCTGGCTCATGACCTGAACCACCACCAGAGATCAATGAAACATGGGAGCGATCGTATTTGTTATTAAAGACGACTCTTTCCTTCTCCAAGATTGACAAAAATGGATACTCGTATGTTATTGCTCGTAGACAATATGGAACTAGTTTGTTCGTATCAGAAGGAAGAAAATGTTTGTTGGACATTGTTGATGTTTTTGATTGCACACAATACAAACGGCAATCATCAAGTTTAGCCTGGATGCAGCTTCAATATATATTCAGCTAGGAACTAGGGCAAAATGTGGACCCGGTGGTATTACGTTGGTGGGCTCCCTCTTCGTACCTCCACCATTGTACACTCAAAAAACTTACCCCAGAATGTCTGATCCTCGATCCCTTGAAAGAAAACAAATAGCCTCCAGCGCAAAGCGGGCTTTGTCCCTTATTCTCCTCTTGGAGACGACGACGGAACGAGGGCGTTAAGGTTACCCCGGATCGAAAGTCATGGACAGAGTGTCCTTGTACAAGTTGGTAGCCTATATGTCATATATGCTTGGTGAAAAGGACAAAAGTATGGTGGAGATTTGAGTGGAGGACGCATTGGTCAACATAAATGTCAAGTACACCTCGAAAAATTGTGGTAACTGTTAGCTATATTAAAAGCTCCCATCCCCTAATTTTGTTATAGACTCGTTCCTTGGTAGACTCCGTTCAACATCTCAACAATTATCAAACATGGCTGGTGGTAAATTCAGACTAGTTATTGCTTCGGACCAAGCAGGTTACGACTACAAAGAACAGGTTTCTAAAGAGTTGGCAAATAATCCTTTGGTAGAATCAATAATAAACATTGGTGTCGACTCGGATGCTACCACTACACCATATCCATCTGTTGCTATAAAAGCTGCAGAACTCGTTGCTAGTGGTGAAGCTGATCGCGCTATCTTGTTTTGCGGGACTGGTCTTGGTGTTGCAATCTCTGCAAACAAAGTTGAAGGTATTAGAGCAGTCACAGCACACGATTCGTTCAGTGTGGAGAGAAGTATATTGAGTAACAACTGTCAAATCCTATGTATGGGTCAAAGGGTTATTGGTGTTGAACTTGCTAAAAGATTGGCAAAAGAATGGTTGACATATACATTTGATGATAAATCAGCATCAGCTGCAAAAGTTGATGAGATTACAAATTATGAAAAGAGACAAACGACCTCTAAAATTGTTAGTTAGGTTGGTCAATTTATGTTTTTGTGTGTTACTTGATTGAACTTTGTAGAAACTGAAATATTAGAGTTGCAGAGTATCTAAAAGCAGCATCAAGAAGATCAGACTAACAAAGAAACGATTTCACGCATTTTATAAACAAGTTAACAAAGATAATTACAATCAACTTCAAAATCAAACGTCAAAGTCGTTCAATTCGCACTATACATTCTAAACACAAGTGTAACCACCATCAACCAAAATATCAGAACCAGTGATGTATGAAGAGGCATCAGATGCTAAGAAGGTGTATGCAGAGGCAATTTCAAATGGCAAGGCTTCACGACCCATTGGAACTAAGGACCACATCTTACCTCTGAAACTTCTTGGTAGATGGTCGTTGATACCAGTATCACAGTAACCTGGAGAGACAGAGTTGGCTCTAGCAAAACCGGCCCATTCGACAGCTAGTGACTTTGCAAGATGTTTAACAGCGGCTTTGGAGACATTGTAAGGAGTCAAGTTCATTGGAACGTTTGCAATTGTACCAGACATTGAAGCAGTGATGATAAATGAACCCTTTTGGTGCTTTTTGAACACTCTACCGGCGAATCTAGCAGAGTAGTAAACACCGTTCAAGTTTACACCCATCAATTGATCCCAACCTTTGTAATCATCGTTCTTTTCGTCAATGATGTTACCAGTCTTCCAAACAATACCAGCGTTGGCGACGAAAACATCAATAGTACCAAAGTCGCTTTCAATAGCGTTGACGGTTTGCTCAACAGCATCAGATGAGCTGACATCACAAGTGTAACTTCTAACAGTATTCCCATGGGACTTGGTTAGCTCGATAGCCTTCTTAGAGCAGTCAACATAATCAACTAGTGCGATATCGGCACCAGCGTCGGCGTATTGTTCAGCAATAGCCCAACCGATACCACCAAAAGCACCTGTAACAACACAAACTTTACCCTTTAAGGAAAATAGTTCAGTAGCCGACTTCTTTTCTGGGAATGGACGTGGAAGTTCATCTTGGAACTCTTCGGAAATGTAGGAGACGACTGGTTCGTCACCTTCTTCTCTTAATGGAATAGTCATTCTGATTTAGTGTTTGCCGGTTGATGACGTGTTTATGCTTGTTATGGACAAAGCTGTATAAACTGGAGTTTGAGATACAATGGAAAGATGGTTAAATGATGAAACTGGGGGGAATCCTAGTGGTATTTAAGCACTTCCAAAGTGGGAAGAGACTTCAATCAATGAGCCGACTGGACCTCATTGGTTAAGCACCAGCATCGTATCAGTGACCAAAACAAAAACATCCCACTTTACTCGCTTAAGGCTATTTTGTGTATTTTGTGGAGGTAAATATCATGGCCCAAGTAGCCGCAAAAGTTTGTTTTGGACTGTCCAGGAGTCATTTAACCGACAATCCTCCACAATTTGGTGATGGGACATAGTGGAGGGGACTCAGGCGCCGCGGCGGGAAGTTGGAACTCCGAAGGATTTAAAAAAAAAAGTCATCGAGACTGTGATGCACAAGAGACAATCCTAAAACCTGGGGTATATAGCGTAAATCTCAGCAATTATGGGGCTAGATTCCTTTTACGAACGGCGACAAAATGGAGGATATAAAACCAAGATATTTCCAAGACTTTTAACGATGTGCTTTTGTCTTGGAAGAGTGACCATATCGTATTTGTCTTAAAATATGAATGAAGAAAAACCATCGGTGGAGAATAAACACGATCTCACAAGTGAGAGCTTCAGCAATGAAGAGCAGCCAGTGTACCATAAGTTTCTAGGCTTGAGCGGGAGAAACTTGCAATGGATGGTCTCTTTGATCGCAGGTGTTGGGTTCTTGTTATTTGGGTATGTTTGACTTGAGTTTATTGCAAAACTATACATACTAACTCACATTGAACAGCTATGATCAAGGTGTTATGGGCTCACTGTTGACTTTGAAACATTTCAGAGATCAGTTCCCCGAGATTGATGCCACTTCTCACCCTTCCAAATCAACATATCAAGGGTTTGTCATTGCTGTTTATGAAATTGGTTGTTTATGTGGTGCACTGTTTACAATGTGGTATGGTGACAAGGTTGGTCGTCGTAAAACTATATTCACAGGATGTTGTATTATGATTGTGGGTGCCACTATTCAATGTTCAGCTTTCTCAACTAGTCAACTGCTTGTCGGTCGTATTATCGCTGGTATGGGTAATGGGTTGAATACGTCTACAGTTCCAGTTTGGCAATCTGAATGTGCCAAACCAGACAAGAGAGGGAAATTAGTCATGCTTCAAGGTGCTTTAATCACATGCGGTATTATGATTTCGTATTGGATCGATTTTGGGTTTTATTTTGTCACTTCGAGCTCTGCAAGCTGGAGGTTCCCTGTTGCATTCCAACTCATTTTCCCTGTTATCATCATCCCTATCATAATGAAGCTACCAGAGTCCCCAAGATGGCTGTTGAAAGTTGGCAGAACTGAAGAAGCTGTGAGAGTGTTCTCAGCACTAGAGGCTGTCGCGCATAATGATGACTTTGTGAAACATGAAGTTCAAGAGGTTCAAACTGCTATTGCCAAAGAGGCAGCCGAGGCATCAGGTAATCAATGGAAAGACCTTTTCGATATGGGCCCTCAAAGAACATTCCACAGAGTGTGTCTTGCCTTTTTCAATCAAGTTATGCAGCAAATCACTGGTATTAATTTGATTACTTATTATGCGGGTACTATTTTCGAAACTTATATCCACATGACACCTTTGAACTCCAGAATCCTTGCTGCTTGTAACGGTACAGAATATTTCCTGGCTTCATGGGTTGCTTATTTCACTATTGAAAGTTTTGGTAGAAGAAACTTGATGCTTTTCGGTACAGCAGGTCAAGCAGCAACTATGGCCATTTTAACAGGTACCAACTGGGCTGCGGATGCGAAGAATGATAGCAAAGCGGGTATTGCAGCTGCTGTGTTTTTATTTATCTTCAACACATTTTTCGCTGTCGGTTGGTTGGGTATGAGTTGGTTGTATCCTGCTGAGATTGCACCATTAAATGTCAGGGCTGCTACTAATGGGTTATCCACTGCTGCCAACTGGTCTTTTAATTTCATGGTGGTCATGATCACACCAGTAGCTTTTGCCAATATCGGTGCCTATACTTATACCATTTTCGCTGCCATCAACTTCTTGATGTTACCAGTGATCTATTTCTTTTACCCAGAAACTGCAGGCAGAACTCTGGAGGAGATGGACATTATTTTTGAAAATTCTGATCCAAAGAGACCATGGGATGTTGTTCATCAAGCAAAGATATTACCATTTGAATACAAAAATGGTCATTTTGAAGAGGATGCTGAAAAAGCTGTTGTCACACACACTGAAGATGTTGGGATGATGACCAAGTGAGCCGGTGTATATCAATTTAAAGTCTCATATCAACATTCACTGTAGATTTTGTATATAGTCCAAAAACTTGATGCTTTCGCAATTGTCTTCATCTGTCTTTGATCCACGTATAACAGCTTTCCATAATGACTTTTCTGGGACTGATTTACAATGAATTTAAAGGACTACAGTCTAATTTCACGATTGGTACCTTCAAGGGTCATGTATTCATCTCAGTTGTGCACAGATCACTATTTCAACCTATTCATAATTTCCCGTTCATGTCTTCCACCAAGACTTTGATGCTACCCTTTCTTGGATCGCTCACCAAGGCAATAGCTTCATTGGCATTTTCTAATGGGAATCTGTGTGTAACCAATGGATCAACGTTCAAAATACCGTTTGAGATCATGTTGATGACTACTGGCCAAGAATCGTGGTATCTGTTACTAAACTTCAAGTTAATCTCGGCAAATGATAATTGCATGAATGGGAAGTTGTTTAACGTATCTTTGCCAACCCCGATGACCATTAGTGTACCAGATCTTCTAACAACGTAGGCACATGTAGTAATAGATGATTCCACACCGGTACATTCCAAGACACGTGGAGGGGCAGAAGCCTCGCCTTGACCATACAATTGACGAATTTGAGCACCAGTTTCAGCTGGTGATAGCTTTGGATCAATTTGGTAAGTGATGACATCTGGAACTAGTTGCTTGGCCATTTTCAATCTTCCCTCGCTTAGATCTGTAATGACAATTGGTGAACATCCAGCAGCTTTAACCAATAACAAAGTGACTAAGCCGATTGGACCAGCACCTGCGACCATAACACCATGACCTAAGCGTAGATCAGCTCTTTCCACACCATGGTAACCCACAGAGACCGGCTCAACTAGGGCACCTTGGGCATAAGTCATGTTATCTGGTAGCTTGTGGACGTATCTGGCATCATGCACTAGATATCTCTGCATTGAACCTGGGTATGGGTACATCCCGATGAACTTGACACTTTGACACAAGTTGTAATCACCTTGGCGACATAGGAAACACTCGTGACATGGGATACCTGGCTCAATGGCCACCCTATCACCTACTTGGACATTTGTGACACCTTCACCAACACCAATAATGTCACCAGCGGATTCATGGCCCAATACCAAATTGTCCAAGACTTTAATTTCACCGATTTGGCCGTGCTTCAGCAAGTGGATATCACTTCCACAGATACCGGTGACTCTTGGGTGGATCAAAACTTCACCTGGTTGTAATTCAGGAACCTCGTTGTTCTTGATTTCGATTCTATGGTCAGCAGTGACTTGGACAGATGGGTTATGGCAAGTTTGGCACATGGTTTTATAGCTGATCAAAATGATAGATTGCAATTGTTGAGTCTGAGAGGTCAAAAGCTGGGAACAGAGCTCGGACTTGGAGTGTGTCTTTTATACTAATATCTGCCTCAAATGTGTACTCCACACATTTCGGTTATCTCTATCGGAATTCTGGGGTAAAAGAAACACCAATGAAATTTTGGCATAGTGGAGCCTCCACCGAGATCCTCCACCAACCAACAATAAGTACAACAAGGTTTAAAATTCCGGGGTGAGAAAGGGCCGTAAAATCGTCTTGAACGCGCAAGAATCAAGTCGTGCTGGAAAGTCAAACTAAAGACAGCCAGCAGAAATGACTTTGGTATGTGTTAATTGTTGATGGCTGGCGAAATGTAGACTCGTGATCATGATTTTGTTCCTTCAAGAGGGATCATCAACTCTAGGACTTCTTTACCCAGACGCAGCAGCAGTTCAGGAGTATATGTATCACATATATATACAGCTTTTTGACTCCAGTGACATATAACTCGTTTGTATTGTTCATCAATGATCAAAGGGTTGTTTTCAATTTGACTTTGGAGTTTGACTCGGGATTGCTTACGTAAGAGTAATATCAAATTATCAAGTTTCTACACACAATAATGTAGTAATTTTTAAATTTTAGATAACGAATATGATGCCCATCATTTGAGCAAGCACCAAGATCTTACCAAATGACTCAGATCATGTAGAAAAATGAATCTCTAGATCTCTAGAGCTTATCGACCTTGGCTTTTTATTTTACACTTCCAAATTCTATAAAATGATCTTGTTTAATTTTTTTTTTACTTTAATTTTAACAAAAGGTTTCCATTTGGTGTTTGATCTTTATCAATAGTAAGTAATTAATTGCTATTTGACATTCGAGATATCTGAATGAGCTGATTTTCATCAAGACTTCAATTTTGGAATCTATGTATTACGTAAGCCACAATATACCAATATATATATATATATATATATATACCACATTTTAATTATATATGTCAGTGCTTATTAGACTATAAGACGTGCGACTACACAGCTTTTAGACGTCTTGTATAGTAAAAAGAGACCCCAAAGCATTAATTGGACTCGGATATACATATGGAGTGAATCTGTTAGTTGAAACCAACGATAGAGGCTGGTGTGGATATCAACGTCTACATTGGTAATCCAAAACAATGTATTTTTTTATTAACCTTTGATACTCATACGTTGGTTATAGTTCAACATTCAGTAAAAGTATCTAAATTCAGGGCTGATCTTTGAGCCATCATTACCCCTTCCAAGCTCCTTTTCCCATTTCATATTTCCTTCTTCAATTCTTTTATTCAATAGCATTAGTCTTGTTCTTAATATAACAGCCAGTGTGATAGATAGGAAAAGAAAAACACAGTTACAGATGAAGGCAACTTTGTAACGTGGTGCGGCTGATTTCGGGTAAAGATATGAATTCCAAATTGAGGTCGAGTTCGAAAGACAGTTCATTGTGGATAATGCGATGGCCCTTTTCAATGGTGGTCTTGGAACACAATTAGACATCCAAGACAAAATTGTCGTATAGGAACAGTATAGCGAGGGAATCATCAAACACATGGCAAAATATCGAGCACCAGTATTGGTTGTCGCAACGGCGATGATGAAAGAGAGTAAGGCAAAGAATAAAGGAACAACACAATGCCAAAATCTTTCACCAGTCTTATCAGCGTGAGTTGCCCATAAGAAAGTGGACACAACGGCAAGCATATAAGGTGGAACAGTTAGACCTAATGTTGTTATTCTATTGAAATTGAGAGTTTGCACAACTGAAGGGAAAAAGTTAGTCACACCACAAGCTGCGACCAAAAATGAGATGATTCCAGTAACACACCAGACTTTGAAGTCTTTGAAAGTGAGCCACATCATGGATGGATAAGACTCTTCGTTCAACTTATCAGAATCGTCTTGACCAACTTCTCTTCTCAATTGCCATAGAACTAACTCTCTTTCCTCTTCAGTTAAAAACTTGGAATTTGTTGGCATATCAGGTAAAACGAGATATGCAATAGGAACCGAAGCAACGGTGATTGCACCTTCAATTATGAATAGCCATCTCCAAGATCTCAAGTTCTTCACTCCATCCATACGATCAATGATACCTGTGGCGATCAATCCACTTAATGCACCTGAAAAGAGTGACCCAGAGTACAAGATAGCATTTCTCAATGTCAATTGGGTTCTTGGGTACCAGCAAGATAAGTAATACAGGGCACTTCCAAAGAAACCAGCTTCGACAAACCCCAAGAGCAGTCTTGCTGCCAACAGCCCACCAAACCCTTGGACAGCACCTGTGCAAGTTGAGATAATAGCCCAGATTGTCATGATGACAGTGATGAACAAACTCGGTTTACCAATTCGGTTAACAAGAATGTTAAAAGGAATTTGCATCAAGATGTAACCCACAAATAGGATAGAGATACATGTTTGATATTGGTTCCCATGTAGACCTAAATCTTCCTCTAACCCACCCAATCTAGCACTAGCAATGTTGTTTCTATCCAAGTAGTTCAGAATGTAGATATAGACTAGCATTGGCAAGATTCTGATATCAATTTTCCGACGAGTCTTTAGCTCAAGATTTCTTAATTCCTCAGAGGAGAGATGTTGAAGAATCTCTGGAACTTCCAAGCCTTGACGTGACTGTTCCTCAACAATTGGTGGCTGTTTTTCAATCGAAGGATCATCTCCTCCAGTAGACTCAATATGAGCCGTATTGACTTTACTCATTTTCAACGGTTCAATGATATGATGCAGAAATGAATAGCTGAAGAACTCCTCGAAAGCCAACATAAGAGGAAGAAAGCATGTCCTTATATACTAAGGCACTAGAGTTCCATAGACGACACCGAAAACTGGGGAAGCTAAGTGATGGAATGGGGTTGAAACGCAAGTCACAAGGAAAGACACAACTGTTTACATCATTCATTGGGGGTCTCATCGAAAAAAGTGGGAACCATCAATTGTTGTTCACATATAACTCAAAAACAAACGTTGCTAAGAAACTTGGCTTTAAGTTCACGACATGAAGAGACGACATTGGGACCTCTTGCTCCGAGAGAAAATGCAGCACATGTTATTCCTCGAGCCATCAGACTCCAAATTGATCCTTCCACAATGAATTGAAACTGGATTTTATCACTTCGGCATATGTGTCTCGAAGTCTTCGGTATTTGATTAGGCTTCCCCGGAGAAATGATCGCTAGCATCGCTAGCTATGGTGATTACGTAGCCAGCACGCTAGCCATTACGTAATACGTCTCTATGTGATCATCAGTTCTTATACTAATCAATTCACTTTAATGGGTCACACTTGCTCTGGAGTGTAAAGGCTATCTGTTGGTAGTTGCGGAGCTGTTTGCAAGTAGGTGATGTAATTGCAATAATGTTTCGGGCCCTGCTGGACTGGACTGTTTGGGATAACGGTCGAGGGTTCTTTGTTGTTTGTACCTTTTGATCACAGATCCTGATTAGCTTTTAATGATTGATCATTTGTTGATCTGGATGATGAATCGAGAATCATCCAAGATCTCGTGCCATGAACAGAACAAGTGATGTGAAATAGTATCATAATGGTGCAATGGTTAACAATTGGTCTGGAAATGTAAGTCTGAGTGTATCGTGAAATATTATTGGTGTGGCTATATATATAAGTGATTGGGAGCCACAGTTGGGTATTTTAAACATTATAAAAGACCAGACTTCTGCCTTCCAAAAGGAGCTCTAAAGTAACTAAACACTCTACATAAGTATAGTATTCATACAATGGTGCAAATCGACGATCATGATCCAAAAGTGGGTCCATTGGAAGCCCCTTTCCTAAAATTCTTCTCCGCCCCAACAACAAATAATCAAAAAGTTGCAATTTTACTTGAATTACTAGAGTTGAAGTACGTTCTTAGAGAAGTTGACTTCAGAACAGCCAAAGAGAACAAAGAAGAGTGGTTTTTGAAAATTAACCCAAACGGTAAGATCCCAACTATCGTGGAGACCGATGCTGAAGGTAAGACGTTCACCTTATCTGAATCTGGTGCCTTATTATTATGGTTAGCTGAAAAATATGATACCGAGCATAAATTTTCTTACGACTCTAAAGACCCTAGACATTGGGAAGAAGTTGAGTTGTTGTTCTTCCATGTCAGTGGTTTGCACCCTGCTCAGTTCAACACAACTTGGTTCAAAAACAACACACCTCAAGACAAGGTCAATATTGATAGGTTCACAAAAGAGCTCCTGAGATCTTACCAAATCCTCGAGGATAGACTTGCTGCCAGTGAATCCGGATTCCTTGTTGGTGATCACATCTCTTTAGCAGATATCATCGTATTGCCTCACGCCAGAGTTTTAGGTGCTACAGGAATCGACGTTGAGCAATTTAAACACTTGCAGAAATGGATCTCGAAGATCTCTGCTATTCCACAAGTGAAAAAGGCACTTGATCTATAGATTTAGAACGTGAAATATTGATTAGATTATACCGTGTAGTAAGCCCGATAAAGGCCGCAATCGAATCCTAAAAAATCATGAAACAAGCGCACAAGCACTCTGAGCACCCAAGTCCACTGGCTGCAGATACAACAGCACTCTCTTGTCTTGAGCTTTATCAAAGGACAATCGTTGTCTTGAATAAAATTGTAGTCAAATTGTTGTTGCTGCCATTTGAACCGAGTTCTGCAAAATCTCGGCCGAAAACATAAGAAAAAAACATACCGTCTCATCACTTCCACAACCGTAATAGATATTAATCGAAGCTAAACAGACTTAAAGATGGTGAAACTACCCATAAAGAGACGAAGAATCATCAAGTCGTGTCTTCGATGTCGTGACAAGAAGTTAAAGGTATGTTCAAGTGGTGGGGAAAAGGAGAGGACAATATGACTAACACGGCACGCGTTACTAGTGTGATAAGGCGAAACCGATATGTTCAACCTGTGCAAAGAATGGCCAGTCTCCCTGCCTATACAATGATGATTCTTATAGTACGCCTCAAGCTGCTCAAAAGTGTATCGAAGACGAAGTTGTGGACTTGCATAATCCGAATGCTGGTCTTGTTGTGAAAGAAGGCCCATTATCATTTATGGCTATCATCAACTGCGACCCTTTCATCAGAAACCTTGTGTACGCGATGAAAGATCTTAACAAACTACCAATGAAGATACAACAGGAACTAAGTAACGATCGTGCCAAAAATACCCCTGAAAGTATCACTGATCTGTACGGCAGCATCAAGTCAATAATCTCAGATACCAAATTGGTTTGGTTTTTAGTGCACCATTTTTTCAACTCAGAAGTATCGACTGCTTGTTCGTTTTTTGAAAAGGACCAGTTCACGTCATCACTTATAGACTACATAGGTCCAGAGTCTTATCCTGCCATCAGAAGTAAGCCCGATGGCGGGCTGGATTATATCTTCTTGGGGACGCTACTGATAATCTTGAGAATATCATCGTTTTCATTCTACAATTGTGGATATCCTACCACGTTTGATCCCAATACCATTGGATTCCATGTGATTCAACTGTCATTGAGATGCTTAGAAGTCGTCAAAAACCAATACCCCTTACACAGAATGGAGTTATTGCAATTTTTGCTTATTTTGAACTTTTACCAAAGCAACTGTCCTGAAGAAATAGAGACTTTGGAATTACATGAGACTACAGGTATGGCATTTGTCATATTTAGAATGGCACTAGGACTGGGGCTGAACTTGGACAAGGGAATCACTATGCTACAGAGAAGAATTTGGTACCATATCTTGGACATTGATACAAACCAATTTGTAAGAGACGGTGGTAGCGGGTATTTCATCAAAGATGACTGTTACCTTACGACTCTTCCCACTGATGACTCGCCTGGATCGATTTTCACCAGGGAACGATTTAAAGTACGTCGTATTCTCATGCCTATCTCTGTCAAAATAACTAATGTTCGAGATAAATTATCAGTCCGTGATCTGGAGTCCCTTTTGAAACCACTGGATGAATATCTAAACTCCACATTTACTGAAAAGATTTTGGCAAATGGAAACAAGGCTGAGAAAGCTGCGCAGATTTTGAACTACATGGATGTTAGTTGCACGGCGTACACGTTACGATACCAGTTGTTTGTATTTTTGATTCAAAGAGATACTGACAAGGGATACCATCATTTACTCAAGCTGTGGTCGCTATCCAATGATGTTTTAATCATTGCAAAACTTTTGGAAAGCACCAAAGACCACTATTATAACTTGCAAACCCAGTTTGGCAACACATTTAATATGGTTCCCCGAATTCTTCCAACACTGCACAAGTTTGTTCAGTTACAAGTGGCAATTACTGGAAAGACAAACTGTCTTTTATCGTTAGTGAACTCAGTAAAGGCTGAAAGTCAATTAAATGAGACAAATTACTCATATGCTAAGTTGCTAGAGTTGAGGAAATTTTCTTTCTATAATAGTCGAACTTTGATTCAAAGTTTTGGTAAGATAGGCCATGAATATTTCTACTCCAAAAGAACAAACAGGATAATAACAGTTTTGTTCTTGAACACTTTCGGCACTTCCCCATCAACACCTGTATCACCAGTCTATGTCAAATTACTGAAAGATTTCGTCAAAGTGTCCGATCTAAGCATTGTGGATAAACTATGGGACTCGAGAATGGAACACAAAGATAACTCATCAGAGGATGAGTCACTAGTGGTATCACCATCAATTGTGGATGCAGATGGTAATGTTACAAAGGGAACCGATGGATTGTTGGATATCTTACTGGACCAGAGAACCATTGAAGATCTAGAAAAATTGCTGGATTCCAATTCATTCTTGTCCTATAACCAGACAGATGTCGTGCACGGCGATTCACTAAGTGCTACATAGACTTATTACACTAATGTACATGTTGTTTAATTATGATCACTCTATATACCCTAAATCAAACTTGGGCCATCGTACTGTTGAAAAGTAAATTGATTACCGGTTTGTTGATTTGGAAATGCATTTTGTTGTTGTTGGTACTGTTGTTGCATTTGAAGTTGCTGTTGTTGTAGCTGCAATTGTTGTTGCTGCTGTTGTTGTTGTTGTTGATTAAAGTTCACTTGCTGTTGGAGCTCCCAGTTAGCCTTTTGTTGCAACTGATTTGTATGCTGTGCTTCAATAGTCTGTGGGAACACGGCAGTAGTTGGTAAATTCTCGTATCCCCCAAAAGTGGCAGCTTGTTGAGGCTGAACAGATATTCTGTTAGATGTGTAGGTGGTCTTTGCAAATGGATTTGTCCCCGTTGCTTGACTTGTCAATGGTCCGGTGTGTAAATTGGAATTGGTATTAGCTGGGGCTTGGGAGAATGGGTTACCAGTTGTTTGGCCACTTAATGAGGAATTGCTAGATTCTGCAACTGTTTGTAACTTGGCTTTGTAGTCAATTGCAAATGGGTTATTTCCAGTTTTGGACGATTCCAATTGTTTTGGTTGAGAAATCGTTGTGAATGGGTTACCTGTTGATTGTTGATTAAGCACAGGTGCAGGTGCAGTAGCAGGTTGAGGTTGCACTTGGCCATTTACACTATAACCACCAAATCCAGCACCTGTAAATGATGGATTGATCAAACCAGTAAATTGTTGCTGTTGTGGTTGTTGTTGTTGTTGGAACCCATTGGCTAGCTGGGGTTGTTGAGGTGGTTGGGTTGTGTTTCCAACAAAGTTGAATGTTTGAGCTTGTTGAATTGGGATAGTACCTGTTGGTTGTGGTTGGAATTGTTGAGGCTGTTGAGTGAACTGCGCTTGCAATGGCTGTAACTGTTGTTGTTGTTGCTGTTGAGATTGTGTGTTTTGGAATTGTAAGAATGGATTTGAAGTAGGCTGTGGTAATATTTGAGGATGTTGTTGCTGCTGTTGTTGAATAGGTTGAGAGCCAGTAAAAGTGACAGCTTGCATTCCAAGTTGAGAGGCCCATGGATTATACTGACTGACAGTAGCAGAGGCAGCAACTGGTGCAGTTCCCTGAGAGTTCGACTGGGCTTGCGACTCTGCCTTTTCCTTAAATGGGATTTCTCTCTTTGCATTTGGATTGTTTTTCAACTCTCTTTCCG
>JAJLXP010000116.1:0-38725 GCA_030674255.1 Hansenula queroliae | reverse complement strand
TAGAAACCACACTTCAACCTTACATCTCCAGTTTCATTATACACTTGAAAGTCCTAGAAACACAGAGGGGGGTACATTGTTCCATATTCGGCCGTACCAATCACTTCCGACCGACATTCCTCAAATATTGAAAAGAATGTGCTGCCTTTTTCTCTTTACCTCTTACATTACTTAGAAGAAGCACCTTTAGTTATACGTTACAAGAGTAATACATAGTTATCTCTATCTATTATCTTTCTGATACAACGCTCACCGTCTAAAAGTCATCCCACTTAACTCACAACATCCTACTGGTTCGTATACAGTCTGAAACCGACAGTATATAGAACAGGAATCTGAGCTTATTGTCTTGGTCGCCGGAAAACAACCGTTGTTGGGCCTTCTGGTTGTTTAATCTTAAGTTGGTTAAAGTTGACAAGTCATAGTCATAAACCGTATTAGCATCAGGGTTTCTTGATGTCATGGCGATAGCGATAATATTATGATGTATTTGTGAATTTCTTTGGACCCCGGGTTGCTGAGAATAATAGTGTCACTCAGATTTAGTATTTGACAATAAGATATGTCACACCAATCAATATAAGCAAAGCAACAGAGGTTATTCCTTTTCTTTTCTGCAGCTAGTGGAATGTATGGATTAAAAAAGCGATTAAAGTTGCTGGAGAATGATGTGCCGAGTGACTGGAGCTTGACAGTTGACGATACACCACGTAGCCGTATAACCTTCCCTGGAGTGTCCACTATTGACTACCATGTTGATGCTCTATAGCCTCATCATTATGACTTTACCTCATGTTTACACAAAACACTGCAATGTTGCCATGGTAACGATTCGAATTCCGGTTACACTAAGATTCTCTTAACTATGTGTAGTCCCACGTGACTGTTTTCAGATCCGAGGAAATGACGTTTGAATTTAAACTTTTCATCTGGCCTCAAATTACGTCATTTTCTGAAATATCCGAGACCGCCAAAACCCTGCTGCTGCTTCTAGAACTTTGGCCGCATCTAAATTTATCACTTGACAGCAGCGACACATGACTACTTCAAACCAGCCCACCAAAACAAAAGCATTTCTCGCTTTAAAACTTATAAGAATTAAGCGCTCAGCACTGGAACAACATATTTTAGTCACTAATACATCATCAA
This sequence comes from Hansenula queroliae, assembly GCA_030674255.1. Lineage (NCBI taxonomy): Eukaryota > Fungi > Ascomycota > Saccharomycetes > Phaffomycetales > Wickerhamomycetaceae > Hansenula > Hansenula queroliae. The sequence goes on along the minus strand of JAJLXP010000116.1, from coordinate 37,576 downwards.
CAAGAGTTAAAGAACAACTAGTTGCTTCTGGCTACTTCCTTATCCTCAACAAAACAGATACGCCGCTTTTTATATAACCGACTAGGGCGGCACATTCTCAACAACTCAATTTCACATTCATATACCGCTTACTGGTTTGAAAGGTTAACAACCACACAACAACTTACATGGCTACTGTGCAAGCAAAAACTCCCTTGATGACCTATATGAACTCATCTCCCATCCCTGTGCAGTCGAGCTCCTTAAACGTTACAGAACCAGAAGCACATGGCTATTTCAGCTTTCAATCACCTCCAAATCATGGCGACAGCGGCTTCTGCTTGGGAAGCGCCACCACCACCACCATCAGCAATAACATCAACTTGAACGCAAAGAATCTGAAACTGAATAAAGGATGCAGCGCACCAGAGGTGACCATTACGCTGGCGGATAGTCCTGAAAAGAGTAACACTTCAACATCCAGCCCAAGTTCATTGCAATTGGTCTCGCCTACATCACCAAGTTTTTCGTCTTTTAGCATACCGTCAAAGATATCATTTGGGAACGTACTCAAAACATTTGACCTGAGTGCTAGTTCGAAAATTGAGGAGATTAATACAATACAGGAATTTTTGAGCTTACAGTCTGATCCGGATTATGACTTGATTGTCATTGACACAAGACCTTTTAACCAATATGCTACTTCAAGAGTGAAGAATGCACTGAGTATTTGCGTGCCCTCCACTCTTTTGAAAAGATCTTCATTCCATCTTTCCAACATTTTCAAGACGATGTCTATTGAACAACAAGATGAGATTAGTACGCGATTGAAAACTTCTAAGAATTTGAAAATTGTGTTTTACGACACTAGCTCAACCCCACAGAAATGTTCAATACAATTGTATCAAATTGTGAAGAAGTTTGAATTGGATGCTAGCAGTTTCAATGCTCAGAAAAACATCCAATTGATGATGTTGAATAAAGGGTTTGCCTCTTTTGTACAACAGGAAGCCAAATCTGAAACTTCAGGAATGTTTGACTTTCAAAAACTCCACTCGTCTAATTCTCCAGATAAAAACTCATTTGCAGACTTTGTACTACCATCTGCAAATCCAACTAATGCATTCTTAATGTCAATCAAGAAAAACCAACATGTTGCTACAGATAATGACTCCAAGCTAACATTGAAGCTACCAAAGTTTCAAAACCCTGAAAAGCAACCAGTATGGCTTCAATCTTACCTTCAAGCCGATTGTGGACAACTTGTTGCTCGCAATTTCACCAAGATTGAAAACTCTGAGAACGCCAGAATAGAATCTTCAGTCTCACAAAGATCACATTCCCCATCCATTTGCACCCCAAGTTGTTTGTGTCCATGTTGCGATCAATTAAACTACAACTTGCTGAATGGTTCTGAACATGGTTTCAAGAATAGATACTCAAATATCTTGCCATATGAACACTCTAGAGTTAAATTGGTTCAATCTCCAATTGTCACAACAGAAACCAATACCAATAGATATTTCCCAAAAGTTTCTCCAAACTCATTACATAAATCGCATTTGACAGCTTCAAACCAAGGAGGAATCGTTCAAGATGATTATTTCAACGCCAATTTCATTGCAGTCCCAGAAATCAATAAAGAGGCCACATACATTGCTACACAAGCCCCATTACCATCCACGATCGATGATTTCTGGAAAGTCGTATGGCACAACAACTCCGAGGTCATCTTAGCTTTAACTGGTTTAAGCGAGTACGGCATCAAAAAGTCTGATATCTACTGGCACGACACTGAACAGGTCAAGTTATTGGAAGAGGTTGAAAATTACCAAGGTCTTGAAAACTTGATCATGCGCAAGATTCAACTCACACGTAAAGGCATTCAAAGAGTTGTCACCCAGTTGAACTACCAAGGATGGCCTGATCATGGTGTGGTTGACTATGATTGTCTTTTGAAGCTGTCTCAGATCAAGGATGGTTTCATCAAGAATAAGAAATCACCAGTCGTTGTTCATTGTTCTGCTGGTTGTGGTCGTACAGGTGTATTTATCACTGTTGATTTGATCACCAATGCCTTCAAAAAACCACAACCTTTATCGGGCAAAGTTCAATTGAAGCGTTCACCAGCTCAACTTGACCAATGTAACAAGAAGGATCTTATTGATGAACAACTTGATATTTGGAACACCGAGAACGATCTGATTTATTACACTGTCCAACAGTTGAGAAAGCAAAGAATCTCCATGGTTCAAACTTTGACCCAATTCATTTTCTGTTATGAAACAGTTCTACAATTCTTTGCTAACCTGGAAAAGGATAGAGACCTCACTGTTGATACATTCTAAATTCTCCCTCCAATTTTACACATTATATTCACCCACATGCATTTTATTACATTTACGATAATGATTCTCACGTCAACTTTAACATTCCAGTTTATTATACCCTATATAGCATACACATTAGTTTTATAGTCACCTTAACATATTTAATTACGCATCCAGTAGCTTTTACAATATATGTTCGACTTTCACGTGAACGTATGTATTATTAAGTACTATTAACAAGTGTGGGTAAGATCTATGAGGCATATACTTGGTTCACTGATTGATTTGGTACAGGAAGTATTCAAGGTTTTCAACCAAGTTCTTGTCCAGACTGCCCATCAATGATCCAAAATTGTTTTCACCCATGCTCTCTTTGATTAATCTCATCGTATCTTTCAAATAATCCTTGATGACCAAGTTATGAACAGGATCAAATTGCTGTAGTAAAGATTGGAATCTAAGATATTCACCATTTTCTTGAACGCTCAAATCATCATTATACTGGAATTCGTATAGGTAGTTCGAGTGGTATTTCTCACAATCACCTTTGGACTCATTAATCTCTTCCAAAGACGAGATCCATAAGGTTATCATGGTGCTGAAATCATTAAAGAAGACATTTTCCCCCGTACGAATGAGTGATGTCAACCCTAGAATATGGATCTTCTTGTTACGTGGATCACCAATATTGCTTTCCATTCTAGCATACCAAATAGTATTGAACTTTGTTAATTGTTGTTTAACAACGGCGTCATCATTGAACAAGAAGTTGAAAACAGAGATCAGACTCTTTGGCTCGAAGTAAGCAATTCTTGCGGTGACTAATAGTAATTTACCCACGGTGATAGGTGATTGATCGTCATCAAGAATCATTGAGATGATGTTTGGTAATAATCCTGTGCTGACCAACAATTTCAAAAGATTTTCAAAATGGGTGACATTGTTGTACGAAGATAAGACAACGAGGTCCAATGTGGAGATCAAGATATCCAAAGAATCATCTCTCATGCTAGGTACGTATCTGGCCAATGTTTCAAAGACTTCAACTATGAATGGTTGTATATCACCTTCCAAGACTAGGTTTGGAATCAACAAGGTATAACTTCTGAAAATCTCCAATATCAAAGGAAGGATTTCTGTTTGATTTAATAATGCGTTAGGGTAGAACTCGAGGAGCTGCTTCAATTGCTGCTCACTTTCGGCGTCCTTGTATTCAAATGGATATTGGTGCAATAGAGCAAGCCACAATTCATAACCATCTTCGGCAAGCAGAGTGTAGTACTCCGATTGAGGTGAACAGCATGCCTTGATTAATGGAAAGGCCAAACTCCATGTAATTGGTGATTTGGAATTCAATGCTATAACTAAGTTCTTCAATATTCTTAAAAGACTGTTCTTTAGGATGATTTGATTGTTGTCATTCGACATATCCCAAAACTTTGGTACAATTGCCAAAAGTCCTTCTAAATCCTCGTATGAAACCAAAGAGTTAGTTCTATAGATCAGATCAGAAATTGTGTTTAACAAAAATAGCTTGGACTCGGTGTGTTCGACAGTTGTAACGGCGGAGATTAATAACCCAGTAAAATCTTTCAAAAATGGTTTGATCAAATCTTTTTTGAAGTCCCAATCGGTGATGATAGTTTTCAATACTTGTACACTTGTCAATCTGACGATAACATCATTCAGAGCGTTCGAAGGATCCATCAACTTTAGAAGTAGTGAGTAAATCTTAGTCATATTTTCATCGTTGATCACACCCAGACCAATCCATTCGTTGATCAATAAACCAACACGTCTTTTCAAAACGTTTCTTTCTTTGATATCATCTTGGAGAGCTTCTGGGAAGAAAATCTGGTTCAATAAATTATTGATATCTATAACTTCATAAATGGAGTTGGCACTCAATTGGAATATGGTGAATATCGAATCTTTGATCAAAATGTTATCCACAGAGGAAGAGGAATATGAGCTTAATTCATTCTCCACTTTATTCAAAATGTATGGTCCAAGCAAGTCTTTGAAATGGGTCATCAAGTCTTGGAAGAAGTTTTCAGCACACTGTCTGATTCCAAACTCGTAATTTTGATTCCCTTCATCGTTCACCCATTCTTCAGGGTCCAAGGCCCAATTCTGTAAATCTATTGGTCTTAGCTTAACGTAGTAACCGATCAATAAATCAGTTAGGTTTTTAATCATTTCTTCGGTGAAGAAACTTGTTGTTAAAAGATTGATTGCGTACTCTATTTCGGCCTTGTTGGACTTGGATTTCAATGTTAGAACAGCACCTTTCTTAAACAAGAAGTTAATCAACACTTTGAAAATGAGTAATGACTTAATTACGACGAATTCCCAAACATTTTCCTCTTCATCTTCACCTTCGAATCTGTAGATATTTTCAGCTTCCTTCTGTATCAAATCCAGTAACAAGTATAAAATTTGCTTCGAACAAGGGAACAAAATCAAGTTCGTTGGATTCCCCTTAGCCAAATTATAGTAGATCTTAACATAACATCTGAAAAACTTATCAAACCCATCTGCGTTGCTTGATCTGCTCTTCAAAAATTTGAAGTGCTCCACAGTATTGGCTAAAAATTCTGCGACATCAGTTGATTGATAAGCGACATCATAGACATCGACAATGGCTCTTCTTAACACTTTTAAAGCCAAGTATGAAACTTCCATAGATGCAATATCTTCAGTCTTTATCCACTCGGTATAAAACTTGGAATAAATTTTGATCAGGACAGGTGTCAAGATAGGAATCTTGGATTGCAATGCAGGTCTTGCTCTTCCAATTTTTGCCATAGCTAACGACTTGATTATTTGGTTCAATGCCACTAGTAAGTTGTTCAACTTGATGAGATGTTCATCACGTAGCGCCTGTTGCAACAGTGGTTCAATCTCATCGATCAAAGTTGGCCATTCTACTGGGAAATCGTAGCGACAGATTCTTGACACAGCTTGTGCATTCTGAATCATTAACTGTTGGTTTGGCTCATCAATCATTTCAAACAATCTAGATCTTATGCTAGCCTTTTCATCCTTGGAGATGGCATTCTTTCTCGAAGATCTCCAATACTTCTCCACGCCATTTTTGAGGTTGATAACCGCTAGCCATCTCGCCTGTAAGGGAATTGATAGATCGATATATACCGACTGGGTTTATGTTAGCAACCACTGAAGATAATGTGAAGATGCCCTTACTCCAACTTACCTGTAGTAAATAGTGAAACCCTGGCTGAGTTTCCCACTCTTTCAGCTGATTCTCGGCCATTTTCTGCTCATAGCCTCTTTCTGAGCCATTTGCCTTGTTCAAGACATCCGTAAGCGTAAGAATATTGAGCTCCATTGTGGGCGCTTAAGGAATTGAAGGATATTTAACACAGCGCTTCCCTTAAATCAGCCGCTGAAGTCAGCTTATATTTGATGCCCTCTACTTGCAAAAAAAAAATAAACATCCAGACACCACGTATAGACATATGAAGTAACAAGACAAAATCACTAGGTATATTACAATAAACGACTAACTAAATACGAATCAAATCACCATCTGTGGGCTTCATCACCACCAGCCCATGTCTTCTCTTCATATCCCAACTCCTTTTTGACTCTTTTAACGGTTTCTGGATCACCGGTGTTCTTACCTAAATTGTCACTGATTTTGATTGATGGATTACCATTAGCTTCAGAGATTTTGATCACAATGTTCAAAGGTTCAGACTTTTCACCTGTACTTATACATTTGAAATCATTGGTAAAGTTGGTACCGATACCGAAAATTGATTTCAAACCAACTTCATCTGCCTTTTTCTTGTATACGATCGCTTTTTCAGCATCTAAAGAATCTGAGAAACAGATGGTCTTGGAAAACTTAGGTAGCCCTAATGTCTTGTAGTAATGGTTGGCGATACTTTCAGCATACAATAGTGGATCACCAGAATCTTGTCTGACACCGGTGTAGTAGTCGGAATATGGAGGCTTGAAACATTTCAAGAAATCTTGAGTACCGAATGTGTCAGTCAATGCTAACCCAGCATGATCTGGTCCAAAAGTGTCAACCCAGTATTTAATAGAGTTGAAGTTAGCATTTGTGTAGTCATTTGTGATTGAGGCAATCCCCATCATCCATTCGTGGGCAATTGTACCAATTGGTGCAACGTTGAACTCCTTAGCAAATAGAACATTAGATGTACCTAAGAAGTATTTTTGTTCATCCACTGGTAAAGTTTTGTTGTAATCGACAATCCCTTGCACAACCAATCTTTGAACATCATAGGATCTTCTTCTTCTTGTACCAAACTCTGAAAATGGGATTCTATTACTTATCAATTTGGCAGCTTTAGCTTGAATTTTTTCAACTTGACCATCCAAATTCCAGTCTGTGTCAACGAATCTGAAGTATGCTTCTGAGACTAAAGCCAACAACGGAATCTCATACAAGATGGTTTCTTCCCATAGACCGTGGACTTTCAAGTCAAGAACACCATCTTCACCGACGATCACTTTGACTTGTTCTGCTGGTTTCAATTTAAATGTGGTTAAATATTGTAAATACTCATTTGGTAAGTATGGAACAGCTTTGTGTAAGTAGGCAATTTCTTCAGCAGTGAATTGAAGGTCTCCTAATAGTGCAATTTGATCATGCAACCATGTCAATGCTTCCTTGTTTAGCTTCTTGTTTGGTGTTCTGTTGGTAAAATTGTATGATACAACAGCATCACTGAAGTTCTTGTGCACGGCAGCGTGCATTGTGATCTTGTAAAGATCAGTGTCCAATAAGGACGTGATCACAGGTCCATTGGTCATCGTTATTGGAGTTGGCTGTGTAGGGTATTGCAAAGAGATGTAATTGAGGGTCAGTTGAAGCTGTTGATGTTGACGCCTACTATTTAATTTTTTAGCCGAGCTTAGTCAGATGATGAACTAACTAACTAACTACGACGACACGCTATAGCAGAACATCCAACTATATACAGCTAATGATATGTAAGTGGTGGTATAGCATCAAGTCCACTAGGTCACGACTCCCAATGACTCATACTATCCATGTCATCCTTAATGGTTCTTATTCCGATCTTTAACGATCTGCTGCTATATGCTATAGGCATGACTCGGGTGTAAATTTGCGCCAATCAAGTTTGGTTCATCAGGTACAATATGACACATACAATTTGTTTTTCAGATAAAATGACTCCAAAGGGTTGAAATACAGAGAATGTCATTTGATAATATACAATTTCGGACTCTATATTTGTAATCGGCTATGTACTAGACAAACGAACACCAAGATCTCTATAGTGCACTTTAGTTCATAACTTGCATGACACGATCAAACAAGGTTTCTAACTGAATACTGTCCAAATTCTCAAACAAGTTACTGAAAGAGTTGATATCCAATAGTTGAGTATGACCATTGATACCATCACTTGTAACTTGTTGATCCTCTTCCTGAGCATTGGATCTATATATTTCACTTGAGGATTGGGCGTTTTGTAATAGTATACTCATCTCTTGAGCGTAATCCAAGTGGGTAGTGGTTTGTTCATCTTCAATCTTTGAGTTCGATATTAAACCGATTCTTGATTGAACATCAATAAAGATGAAATCATTGTCGTTGTTCCATTCGATAGATGAGATGTAATCATCATGATCACCAATGAAAACAGGTGTTTTGGAAGTTGGTTTGAAAACGAAAACTTTGGAGCTCAAGCGGTTTTCTTTCAAGTTGTAATAGTTGACAGCAACGGCAATCAAATTCTTCAAATGGTTAACAGCGATAAGATGTTCACCGTTCTTTGGTTGGTTGACACTAAGCACTAAATCAGTTTCTTGCATGTTTAACAAACTGACAGATTTCAAAGTGGTTTTAGATAATATGATCAAGTTGTTATCCACAATGTCCAAGAACTTTATTCTTGAACCGGCAATATTGTGTAAGACTTTGGTTTCTGGTGTAGTGATTTCTTCAAATGTGGAAACATCAACAGTGACGATGGAATCTTCAAACCCTAAGAATGCCAAACTGGCATCCTTGGACCATGTCAAACTAACAGATTGTGAGTACAAATTACTACTTGGCTTCAATTTTCTCAAAGACCAATTGACATGTTCACCAGTACCATTTGGACCCCATAATCTTATACCTCCGTTGTTATCGGCAGTCATAAAGGCAACACCATTAGAGTATGCAATTGGAGCTGGAATAATGGACAAGATTGGAACATGTTGACCATGAGGACTGATGATCTTGGTGATTAACTCCCAAGATTGTTGAACAGAGGCTTGTGCACCTTTACCTTGAGTTTCAGCAAATCTCCAAATCTTCAAGGCGTATGATAGATCATTCTTGGATAACAAATTATCCAATTCACCATGATGATGTTCCTCCACGGTGGCTAACCATTTACCATCATGTGTGAATGCAAACCTTTTCACGACTGGTTCTAATAATTTAGCTTCAGATCTAACTTTACCAATGGATAGAGTATCGGCAATCTTCTGAGTCAAGTATTGTTCATTTTTGAAGAAATCAAAAATTTGTAAGTTGGATCCATTAATGAAATATAAATGTTTTGTTGTTGGGTGTATTTTGTAGAAACTAGTGAAGTCGTACTTCATCTTGGTAACGTCTGATAATGACTTCTTTTGACACAATTTGGTGAATTTTTTAATGCTGCTAACTTCGGATGTGAAGTCTTGTCTTGGACCTGCAATGGATAATCTAGATTGCAAATCTAATGAGGACAACAATAAGATTTCATGGTGGTTCTCTTGATCATCTAACTTCAAAGTCAATTCATAATATTCTTTATCTTGTGAGTCAATAGCTTCAATTTCACCATTCAATCTTGGTAAGAATTGTTGCATTTCAGTGTCCAAGTTCCAAAAGACAAGAACACGTTCACGACCACCTGATAACAAGTAGTTAGAGTCTCTGGAGAAACTTAGAGCAGTCACTTCATCAATATGCCATTTCAACATTCTCATAGCGGTTTCATAGATCATATGGATGACACCGTTGGAACAACCCACGGCTAAGAATCCTTTGTCTGCAACGGCTAATGTGGTGATATGAGTTTTGTATGGGAATGAAATAGTCTTTTTCTCTTCTGGTGATGACATGTCTACTATGGTGAATGTTGTTTGTTCTTTGACTTTGCTGACATAGGCGACTTTAGATGAATCTTTGGAGACTGCAAACAAAATAGCATTTTTAACAGTTGATAATGTCTTTGATTCTATTGTTTCTGATTTCAAGTCGTATTGAACAATGTTTCTTGTATGTGGTTTATTTGAGTCCTTCCCTGTTATAACGGTTAATGAATCATTGTTGAAGTCGACGACTTTGAGGATTCTATCATCTTTTTCTTTATCCAAATTGAATGACTTGATTACTGGATTTGATAACTTCTCTTTCCAATTTATCACCAAGACTTCACCAGTTGAGTGGAATGCCCATACTAAGTTTGGATCCTGTGTGTCTATCTTGAGCCCGACCAAATTATCCAAGTTCAAATTGTTGGTCTTGTTGAACTTCAGTGATCTTATGCATTGTCTTGTAGAGATGAAGTAAACTTTCAATTGATTATTGAATGGAACGATGTAATTACGACCATCTTGAGAAAAAGTGGCACCAGTTGGCAAAGGCTGACCACCCGAAACGAGTGACAGTCTGTAATCGTCGGACATCTCTTCCAAATAACTAGCAACTAACCGGCTTTGTAGTTCCTGATCTCTTGATCTTGAGCTCATCGCATACTTAAAATTTTCAACCGTACTGCTAAAAAATTATAGCTATCGCGGCCGCGAATCAGAACTACAATTTTTGAGTTTCAATATTACATAACTTATTATGTAATCAGATCATTACGTAATCTTTTTGTGTGACCCGGTCGCGATTTCTTTTAGTTTACAAAAATTTCAAGCGCTTAGCGATGATTATAGTGACACTTTTAGTGGTTAAACAGTTGAAAACAGAGGTTGTTGAAGATGATTATTCCTATTCGTTGTTTCTCCTGTGGTAAAGTGAGTAGAGTGTCTCTTGGTGGAACAAAATCCACAGTCTTTGTGTTGCTGATCTGGAGTTCTAACAAGATTCAAAAAGGTTGTTGGTGACAAATGGGAAACCTATTTATCATACTTGCAAGACGATTGTACTGAAGGTGAAGCCTTGGACAAATTGAAGTTGAAGAGATACTGCTGTAGAAGAATGATCTTGACCCATGTTGATCTTATTGAAAAGTTCTTGCGTTACAACCCATTAGAAAAGAGAGAAGCTGCCGTGAACTAGATCCGGTTCAGTTTCTGATCTATCCATCATATGCTTCAAATCACCACATTACAACTCAAAACAAATTGAAGGAAGAATCATAATTTATTGGTCTACTAGAAACCAAGTTGGTATATCATTGCTAACACTTTTATGTTAATGTATTATAGGAAATGTTATAAACTATTTGTAATTACTCAACACTGGTAGCTTTGTAATAGTCTATATTTGTTTTGGCCAGGGTATCAAACATCATGTACTGAGTTACAAAAGGTTGTACTGCCTTCACTAGCAATTACACATATCCATTTTCACCGTAGTGATAATCTTATAGCAGAGTACATGTAGCTATACAAAGTCTACGGTCTGTAAAAGAGTTGGTTTGAAAAAGTGGTGAAATTGTGGATTCAAACGTATAATTGATCTTTAGACAGTGTGTCAGATAGTAATTCATGAACGTCACTGCTACTCAACTAATCTTCTCTTGACTCTAAATCAAGCAGATTTAACTGATCTTTAGAGCTTATTAAATACTTATATGCAGACAATGAATCGAGCTGTAATAGGAAACCTTCGTGGTGCATCAATGCAGTCAAACGTAGACGGTTATTTGGTATCAGTCGTGAATCAAGCTGGTTGAGCTTTAACTTGAATCGTTTGCGAGTTTGAATTTGAATTTTTGAAGTGCAAGGGCATCGCGGAATTATCATGATCTTTTCCATACTTGCCACTTCTAAAAAATCAGCTGTGCAGGATCGCTTTATACTAACCAAAACAAACAAACGACTCAGCCGCAAAGCAGAGAATAAATCATGAAGCCGCTACAAAGTGGTGGACTAGCAGGTCCAATGAGACCGCTGATGAAATATCTGAGGACGACTCCTCTGTTTGTGCTGAAGCATCACTATTCGATCCTGAATAGAAGATTCCTATCAAACTCCCCATTGTTGATGTCTCGTGCTGCCAGACTACCTACAAATGGGCTCTTCCTTCATAGACCATTTTCATTCGCATCAATCCCAAAGATACTGGGTAAAGCTGTTAAAGGACCAGCGTATCTTGGAGGTGGATTAGCTGCTGCTGGTAGTTATGTTGCTTACAAAGTTGAGGAAGCTTCGCATTATACTACAGATAAACTCAACCAATTGAAAGAACTAGGTGGTGACGCCTACGATAAAGCCTCTAACTTTTTTGGAAACTTGAATTTTGGAGGGTCAGGAGAAGGCGCTACCGGTGGTAATGGAAATAGTGGTGGGAATGGTGGTAATAGTGGAGCCGCTGCGGGTACCGCTGCTGCAATTGCAGCAAACACTCAAGATGAAGAGGAACAAGGGGAGAAAGAAGAACTGATAGACCAAGAAGATGACGATGAACCAGAAGAAGATGATACTGATGATCAAATACTAAGTCTTACAAGACAAATGATTGAGATAAGAACTTTACTACAGGAGATCGACAGATCCTCAGACACCTTGAAGTTGCCATCAATTGTGGTTGTTGGCTCCCAATCTTCTGGTAAATCATCTGTTTTGGAATCTATCGTTGGTCATGAATTCTTACCAAAGGGTTCTAATATGGTTACAAGAAGACCAATCGAATTAACATTGGTGAACACTCCAAACAGCGCTGCGGAAACGGCTGATTTCCCAGCATTGAAAATGTTCAACTTGACTGATTTTGCAGAAGTGCAAAAAATTTTGTTTGATTTGAATATGGCTGTTCCAGCTTCTGAAGCTGTATCCAGTGAACCTATCCAGTTAACTATAAGATCACCAACTATCCCAGATCTTTCGCTAGTTGATTTACCAGGTTATATTCAAATTGAAGCAGCTGATCAACCTGCTGTTTTGAAATCCAAAATTAGAGAAGTTTGTGACAAATATTTGGAAGGTCCAAATGTGATTTTGGCGATCTCTTCAGCTGATGTTGATCTTGCCAACAGTGCCGCCTTGAGGGCCAGCAAGCTAGCTGATCCTAAAGGTGAGCGTACCATTGGTGTTATCACAAAGTTAGATTTGGTAGAGCCTAATGTTGCCAGAGACATTTTGTTAAACAAGAAATACCCACTAAAGATGGGATACGTTGGTGTCATCACCAAGGCTCCTTCAAAATCGTTGTTCAGAAAAAGTGTTGGACATGATGCCTTTGTTGCGCAACAAAACTTTGAATATCAATACTTGAAGTCCAATAAAGAAGAGTTTGGTCATTGTAATGTTTCGACCAGAACATTGAAGAAGAAATTGATTAAAGTCTTGGAAAGAACAATGTCAATGTCTCTAGCACCAACAGCTACACTAGTCCAACAAGAATTAGATGAAACCGCTTACAAGTTCAAAGTTGAATTCAACGACCGTCAATTAACTCCAAAGACATACTTGGCTGAAAACGTCGATGCATTGAAGCTAGCAGTTAAAGAGTTTAATGAACACTTTGGTAGATCCGAACTACGCTCCATCTTGAGAAACGAATTGGATCAAAAAGTATTGGACTTGTTGGCTGCAAGATACTGGAACAAGTATAACACTGCAGCTACTGATGTTAGCTCGAAAGTATTGATTGAGAACTTGACCAAATTAAACGATATGACAAAGGAAGATCCTTATTGGTTGAAGAAAGTTGAGTTTACCACCAGTTCATTGACCAAGCTGGGGGTTGGTAGATTGTCAACATCATTGATAACAAATGCAATTGTTTCAGAAATTGAAAACATCGTCAATGGGACTCAATTGAGAAATCACCCGTTGGCCAAAGATGCTGTCAAGGAAGCCGCTCAGAGTGTGTTAAACTCAAGATACCTATCCACTGCGGATCAAGTGGAAAACTGTATCAAACCTTACAAATACGAAGTTGATGTTGAAGATCGTGAGTGGACTATCTCAAGGGAACATGCAATCCAACTATTGAAAGAAGAGTTGAAGCAAGTTAACGAAACTATGGACACTTTGAAATCATCAATCGGTGGTCGTAAATTGACTCAAGTTATCAAATACTTGGATGAAGGTGGGAAAAATAACGAAGAAACTCTAGGATTCTCCAAAGCACTACTTGATAGAGGTCGTGAAGGTCAATTTTTAAGAGATCGTGCAACGATATTGAACCTCAGACTCAAAGCTTTAAAGTCCAACTCTTGTAAATCAAAAGACAAGAAATTCAAATGTCCTGAAGTCTTCTTGAACGTTGTCAGTGAAAAATTAACAACAACAGCAGTCTTGTTTTTGAACGTTGAATTGCTCACAGATTTCTTCTATAAGTTCCCAAGGGAATTGGATAAGAGACTAAACTCCAACTTGAGTGATGAACAAGTTGAAGAGTTTGCCAAAGAGGACCCAAAGATCAAACGACACATTGAACTACAGCAACGTAAGGAGTTGTTAGAATTGGCACTACAGAAAATCGATGGTATACTGGCCTTCCAAAGGAACAGAAACGGGTTGCCTAGCCAGAAGAGTAATGATGATGAGAGTAAGTGGAAATGGCGTTGATTGTTGTTCATATAGTTGATTTGTCATGTTTTGTGAGCTAATTTGGGTTGGTATTGGCTTATACTTTATATATATTGGTTTGTTATTTAAGAACAATATTTACATAATAGATAACCTGTAGCTTTTACTAATTAATAGCCAAAGCTGTCCACTAGAATTGGAGCTGCGTTTCGCTTCTGTGGTTATTGTTATTACGTAATCTGGAACTGCTCTTTTTGATTTTTGGTGCAGAGAACGCGACGTATATTATTTTTTCAAGTAATGATCAGTAGTAGATGCTATAGATTCAACTGGCCTCAGATCCCGTACGCAGCTTCAAAAGGAGCTCGCAAGTGATGACAATAGAGTCAGATAAAGAGACAGAAAGAAGCTTATCGGCAGAGAGCACAGTCGAAGAAGATTACGAATCAGTTGAGCGCAAGAGAAGAAAGATAAAACCAAGCGCGAGCCTATTCAATATGTCTAACGAAGAGAAAGAGTTCGATGGTGAATACATAAGGCAAACCAAATACCCAAATTTGCCTCCAAAATCCACAGAGCTATACAATGAGAACAGTGAGGAACTTTTCTGTATATGTCGAAAGCCTGATAACGGTGGGCTACTGATGGTTGGTTGTGATGGATGTGATGACTGGTTTCATTTCAAGTGTATGAAGATTGAACATAAGTACAAAGATTTGATTGCCAACTATTATTGTCCATATTGTGAGATTGAAGGTAAAGGTGTCACACTATGGAAGAGAAAATGTCTATTGAGCGGTTGTCATAACCCCATTTTTGAAAACAAATCAAAATATTGTTCAAAAGAGCATGGTTTGGAATACTTATCACGCATATTTAAGGACAAATTAGCCGCTCAACAAGGTGAATATGGAGTCCTATCAAGGACACAATTGGAGGATATGGTGAAAGTCTCTAAAAACTATGATCATTTCAAGAGTCTAGGAAATCAGATACCTGATGTGCCCAATGTTGATTTCACCAAAGATCCAAAAGTCGTGAACATCAATGATTCGATACAACTGTTAAATTCTGAAAGGGATATCACACTGAAGAAAAAGAAAATACTACTGAAGAGTAGGGAGAACATCAAAAAGCTTAACGAGTTGCTAACATCGGAGCTTGAGACCAATAACACTAGTAAGAAAAAAGTGAAGAAAGTAGATCTATGTGGTTACGACACTATCTTCAACACTGATGAATTCGAAGCCCAGGCATGTGATGAGTCGTCTCTTGTATCGAACGATGTCGAATCTTTGAAGCAACACTATGAGAAATTCCAAGAAGAGGAGATCAATGAAACAAGTGTTTGTCTCATTGATCGTAAGAAGTGTTTAAAGCATAATGGTTGGGTAAACGTTATCAATGACGACATTGACTTGAAGTTGAAAGAGCTGGACAAGAAGATCAAAAATAACATGGAGATGAAGGAAAAGATCATAAAGACGTTGAAAATTGACTTCTTTGAGAAGGAGGTATGATTTCATATTCTGTATATACAAAATACGTATAGCGCATCAGCGTTACTGTAATAAAATTGGCATTTGCATTCAAAATCAAAATTAAAACAATAACTATTTAAAAATACAGTTGTATAACGTACAGAATTCGATTGGTAATGTTCGAGTCTATTTACCATCAGACCCCTCCTTAGTCTCATCACCCTTAGTCTCACCATCTTGATCTTTCTCCTTAGCCTCGCTATCTTCTTCTATCTGTTCATCCTCTTCTTGTTCTTCTTCCTCGGTCTCCTCGAAATGTGGTTTCCAGACCTGAAGTAAACTGTCTTCACCTGCACTTATCAAAGTGTTGTTCATACCTGGGATCCAATCAAATTCGGTGATTCTAGCTGTATGACCACCATGAATGAAGATTAAAGTTGGATCATCGTCTTCGTTTTTGATGTAGTCATCGACATCGAAATCTTCATCAAGTTTATTCATGTCCCAAATGTTTATTCTACGATCATTGGAGGAGGATGCCAATAATGTTGGGTTTTCCGGGTTGAATTTTAATTGTGTGATGGCGTTATGATGACCGTATAGTTGTCTCAATGGGATGACTGGGTTTCTAATGTCCCATACGGAGATCAAATTATCAGCTGAACCTGTGACGAAGACATTTGATAAAGCTGGGTTGAAATCAATGGCATTGATTACATCTTTGTGGGCATCTTCAATCTTGATCAAGGGCGTTGTGTCATTGATTCTAGTATCAATGAATTGAACGGAACGATCATCACTAACTGAACCAAACAATGTTGGGATTTCAGTGTTCCATGAGAAATCGTTAACTATGGAGTCATGGTTTTCATAGACTTGGATAGGAGCCTTTGTGGAACTTTCCAAATCCCATAGGGCAATTTTGGCATCTTCACCACCTGTCAATAGTTTACTGCCTGGACCCCATTCTAGACCAAACCCGTCCTTCTTATGGAATTTTAAAGTGTGGATAGCTTCTGCATGTTTGTCATCCCAAATCTTTATGTCCCCTGTCTTGGTGAATGTAGCTATTTGACCATTGGTCTTGTTGTATCTGGCCTTGTTGACTTCATTTGGATGTGTGTATTTCTTCAACTCTTGATACTTTCTAGAGATGGAAGACCCTGCTGGGATAGGAACAGTTCTCTTAAAGTCTGGTCTTAAAGTTGATGGAAGCTTGATAGATGCCAACTTAAGATAATTCTCCGAGCCTTGGTAGTTATTGTATGTACCCAAGAAAAATTTGACTTCCTCTTCATTTTCAGTACCAGAAGCTTCTTCAGATTTTGGTAGCACTTCAACGGTTAAAGAAGGAGAATCTAGGACAACCGTTTGAATTGTATCATATAATAAAGGGACAGTCTTTTTCCATATTTTGAATTCCTCGTTAACGAGCTTTTCATTTTCGATGTATTGAGAGGTATGAGGCTCCACTTTCGATTCTTCTGTAGCAGTTACTGTAGTGGTACTCATCTTGTGTGTAGTTATGAGCTGGACAATGTAGGATTGTGGAAGAACTCAGATTATCCAGTGTGTAACAATTCATGTATAATATCCATGAGATTAAACACTCGCGACTTTCTCGAGAGCTTATTTTGCAGAATGGATTCGCGAGAAGAGAAAGACACAATCTCTGGGTTTGAGACCTTATGCCCTCTGTTTAGACCTCTACTGACTATGACTTTCAGTAATTTGTTCGATTTCTTTGACTTGTGGGAACATCATCGTTACTGTTAAATGTTCCCAGGCCCAGATTCTCAAAAAAATGAACCATACCTCAAAAGATTAAGGTGGGCGCCGACGCCAAAAAATAAATTCCGATGCGGGGAGTCGAACCCCGGTTTGCCCGGTGAAAGCGGACCGTGCTAGCCGTTACACTACATCGGATTTTCTTGTTTAAATTGTTCCGTTTCTCAGTCCCGACGGCAAAAGCTTACGTAACTTTTCCCGCGGCCTGTGAATTTTCCCGCGGTGGGTGCTAGATCAGTAATACTGGAAGCGGATTGAAATTTGACATCTCAGCCTCCTTTAGAGATACCGCAAGACTTTCCAGAGATCGCCTTAGACCCAATGGAATTGACACACTACCACTAGCTGACTGCTTTACCTCTCACTTATCGGCGTCGTCAAGCTCAAAGAATTCTGTCTTATAGTATAGTCATATTCGCGAACGTTAAGTGAACCAGTTTGTTAATTGATGGTCTTTCAGAAAGTGTTACGTATGCGACAGTCAAACATTCCTCAGCTAACTCACAAACCACCTGATCAGTCACAATCATTTTCACAGTCATGGATTCAGAACTCAACTCATATGTCAATGCTACTTGTCTTGACTTGCTACTGAACGAGATCGTTCCACTCACAATCAGAACAACAGAGGAACAGTTGAAATCTCATCAAGATGAAACGATAGAAGCCAAAGTGGGCAATTTAGAGATTGATGAACCATTAGCAGGAGGGATTGAGATTTTCGATAGTGAATTCCTAAACAGTGAAGATGTTTACTATAAGGTTGAACAGTATGGTTATAGTATAGGGCTAAGAATCTCTGAAGTGTTGATCTACAAAAACTCGAATAACGAGATCCTGAAGAACCTGGAACTGTTAAACATCATGAAATTCATCTGTAGAGATGTTTGGAAACTGTTATATGGGAAACAAATGGACAACTTACGTACAAACCATAGGGGCACATTCGTGTTGATTGATAACAATTACAAAATTTTCAACAGATTTGATAGTCCTATTGATCTAGAAGATACGCTAATCAAATCTAAACCATATCTCTGGATACCCACTGGTATCATAAGAGGTGTTTTGAAAAGTTTTGGTGTCGAAAGTTTAGTCACACCGGAAATAACTAAATTCCCAAGTGTTTCATTCAACATACAGACAAGCTAATTCGTATATACATAAATGAATTGAATATTAATACATAATGTTCGTTTATTTTTGCAAGTGTCAGCTCTGTATCACTGAACTATGGAGATTGGTTGATTATGGATGATAAATCAGTAGATGTATTTTCCTTCTTTAACATCCCATACCCACCTTTAAGCATTTTCTCTCTTCTCTTCAACTCAGCAGCCTTCTTCTCCAATGCAGCGGCTCTAATGGCCAATTCTCTAGCGGATCTTTCTTCTAATTCTTGTAATTTAGCCTGTCTAGCAATGATACGTTCATGTTTCAACACATATGGAACGGTCTCACTGATGGATCTTAATTGATTTCTGCTTGGTTCTGGTGAATATGGAGCCCTTGGTGAATTCTTGATAGATGATATTATAGATTCGTTTTCTTGCTTGATTGCCTCGGAGACCTCTTTTATTGGTGAACTCTTGATATCTGGTTTTGGATGGGAGAATGAACTTGTTGATCTCATGGATGGGGTCTTTATAGAGTCTGAATCTTCTTTGTTCTGGTCATCTAAAGTTAAAGCGGCCAAGTTTGAAAGAGATGGGTTGGTGACATCAAATGCAGTGGAAACATCGCCGGATAGAGCCTCCTCCTCTTTAGCTGTAACGGATGATAATTTTTCACTTCTATAGTTTTCATAGAGGAAATTTGTGGTCAAATCTTTGAAATCTTGTAAGTGTGAACCGAAAAGAACATTCTTCAGCTTGAGGAAATCTGAGCTCTTCTCAATGTCTATCAAACCCCAAGGATATTTTCTGGCGAATTTTAATTCACCGTCAATTTCATGTTTTTCCTTAGACCCAATCACAGCAAATGGTTGTAATGCCTTCAAAGCCTTGTTTTCCTCAATTGTGTCTATATCATCTTCTTCCTCGTCATAATTGAATTCAAAGATCGGCACATTGAATTTTTTGATATCATACAGAATATTTTTCTTGAAAGCTTGCAATTCACCCTGTGTGAAAGAATCAGCTTTACTGATCACTGGAAGAACATTGACATATTTAGACATTTTCTTGATAGATTCAACATCAATTTCTCTTAGCCCATGGCCTGTTGGTTCCAAGAAATATAGACAGATGTGAACTCTTGTATCTTCAAATTTTGGGTTTCTTCTAATTCTAGTCTCCTCCGCAAGAACATGATCAAATTGTTGTTCCAAGAAACTGACAATCTCCGTGTAACATACTTCGTTATCAATGTTTTCACCAAACCCTGGTGTATCAATGACTGTCAATAGGACCCTTGATCCATCGTCATCCAAGATCTCAATTTTACTAGATGTGATCGAAATTGTGGATTCTTTATGTTCACGAGTTGGATCAAACTCTCTGGATTGATAGTCACCATCCCCGACGTATGACATCAAAATTGGTTCATCAATTGAAGACCCAATTGGTTGATATTTGTGTGGTAATAAGTTTGTATCCAAAAGTGAATTTATGAATGTTGTCTTACCGGTACCTGAAGCACCGGTAATCATCAAAGTGTACTTGATACCACGTTTGGCATCGTTTTTGTATCTCAAAGCAGCTTGTGACATCTTTATTGATCTTTCCACAGTGAGGTTCAATCTGAAACCAATCCGATATCTTCTCAAGTTAAAGGGTTTAATTCAGTTAACTATGGTTATAGAGTACCTGCTTCAAAACGTAATTTTAAATTCCTTAATAAAACGCGAAAAAAATTGGTGTCGCGGCTCGCCCACTTTCTAACTAAAAATACCAAAAGTACCTCCGAAATTCGAATAATTACTGGAACAAGTAAAGTTCCTGCATAGCCAGCAAAAAACGAGTTCGCGGAACAGGAAAATGATAACTTTTACTCAATAACATGAGGTCTGAACACAAGGTAAATCAATGAAAAAAGAAGTGCTCTCTGGCAACTCCAGAGACTTACAAGGGCCAGCTCAACATCAGAGGTATCACTGTGAGGTGAAAAATTGGCCAAAAAATAAAAGCCCCACGCGGGGCTCGAACCCGCAACCGTACGATTAAGAGTCGTATGCGCTACCGATTGCGCCAGCGAGGCTTTTCGATGTATGTCTAGATCTGCCCTCTCAACGCCGATATAAAGCTTGCTTACGTAAGCAAATCCAGCCGGTCACCAGACGTTTTGTTGTTGTTGCCCCACGTTATTTTTCTTGTACCGGTTTGTGAACGGCTCGCGAATGTGTTTTGTGAACCTAGATTTGTGCCTCAGGTTATGGCACTTTCTTCAGTTGATGCAGCTGGTGATGTTGATCGTGCTTACACGAGAAACAGGACTAAAACTAGGGCTTGTTGGGAAAAATGGCTCTTTGTAACCCTAGTACGCAAATTCACGAAGTAATTCATCTTCCAGGATCAGAATAATACCACTCAATTCTTCCTGTGCACCACCGATCTCTTCTAGCCTGTTATATTAGTTATACAAGCGCATCATCATATCGGTTCCTGGTACTAAATTTTAGTGGACTCATTTTGTTTCCACGATTCTGAACAAATCGAAGATTTTAGAAAATAGGGTCAATCTAAACGAATAAACTAAAAGAAAGACATTGGCTCTCTCCTTATTTTCTCAATTGATCTCAAAGATCACATACATTAATACTTAAAGTACTCATCTCGGGCAGGCATCAATTGTCTCTCCAAAATCTACCAGCTTTCTATGCTAAGCAATGTCAGCTACCAACATTGAGCCAGAACAATCTACAGGAAGCCCAAGTGTCATTGACAACGATACATCTACAGAACCAAATGAACATACAAAACAACTAGAAGCTTCAAAAAGCAGTTCTAGTCAGAATCCTGATCCTCAAGTCGACAATAATGGGACCCCAGATGGATCTGCTGATGTCATACCAGAAAAAAACATCGAGGTCGCTACAGCAGAATCACAACAACAAGAACAGGACACGAAGAAAGAGCAAGATCAAGACCGAGAGATACCCGCGCCATCTGCAACAAATGGTGAAGACGATGAGGATGAAAAGAAGGTGACCGCTGCTGGTTCCAGCCCAAACAAGAGAAGAGACGAATCTGAGGATACTCCAAAGCCTAAGAGATCAAGAAAGCTCCAGGGCGCCGGTGTGAAGAAGCCATTGTATTCGAGATATGAGTCTCTTTATATTGTCAAGGCCTACAAGACCATATCTGACAAGCACCCAAACCTAGTGCTAATTGATCTGTTCAAGATTGTGGCTATCTTGTTCAACGAAGAAGCGAACAGACAAGGTTTCAAAGAAAGAACACCAGATCAATTGTATCAGAAATACAAGAGAATTCAACATGGTTTAAACCATGGGGAAACTGAGTTCTTGGAATTCTTCACAAGAAACAAATATAACCCAAAGGAGTGGATACCTGATTTTACTAACTCAGAGTCAGATGAGATTTTGAAATATATCAAGTTCCCTAATTTGGATGATGCTATCAATGAAATCCTAGGATCAAGCGTCGCCAATCTCAAACCTCCATTACCAGATCTATACGGTGATGAAGACGATGACAATGATGATAATGAAACTAAACCAATAATAAGTGGTGGTACACCTATCAATGACACTAACGATCCTGAAGATGAACTTTTAAAACTTGCTGGGTTTGAAGAAAGATCCACCACAGCGCCTCCATCGATGACGATATCGAGCTCTATGGGCGGCTCATCAGTTGGTGGTAAATCAAGCCTAGTCATCAATGAACTGAAATCCAAAATTGCATCCCTTGAAACACAGTTCAAAATTCAAACGGATCAAATAACGGTGTTGAAACAAGGAATGATGGCTAAAGATCAAGAAATCACATTTTTGAAAAGTATGATTAAAGAAGATCTTTCATATATACGCCATAAACTTAACGAACCTAAAACGTGATCCATGAAGTTATCTGAACAATTGAAAAAAACAAAAACAAAACATTACTACAACACAAAGCGACTGGAGCGAAACAAGAAAAAAAACAAAAGCTAATTATTTAATTTTATAGATCAATGTAAGAGACAATGACAAATTGTTCAATCATGATTTACGACTGAGAGCTTGACGTGTAGAAACTTGTGATGAATTAAATACGCATTGTCTTATGGCTCCAGAGTCCAAGCTATGTATACTAAAACTCAAAAGGCCTATATGTTTAGCTCTGCCTCTATTATACACTTTAAAGTTCATAACGTCAATATCGAGTTCACATTTTCTCATCAACTAATCTAGACTCTAGAGTTCAAGTTTGAACATATTGTGAAGCCACAGAGGTCTAGAATCTTCGTTAGTTACTACGATCTCTATCTTTGAGGTACTACCACTACGTAGGTAACGAATTTACGAAATCATATTGAGTTAACGTACCTTAGACAAACTTGATGAGTATCGGTCCATATCTACTCATGTCTCACGTTGGTGTTCTTGACTCTTTGAGTAATAACTTTGACCTGAATCTGGATCATGGACTTCCAAGGATGAAATACGAAAGTTCCGCTTCTTGCCGCCACAGTTCTATTGACTTCTGGATCATATGTTGAACAGGGTTCATCATATCCGCCCACGGTGTGATTCTTTTACGTGATTTAGGCTAGAAGCGTGTATACGGTTATATGAAAAGCTACCCGCTATCCTCCAAAAGCGGTGGTATATAGTATATACAATGGTTTCTGGGCGGTTTGAAACTTTTCTTGGAACACTGAAATAGGTTCGTGTTCTAGCTCGATCTGAACAAGGGTTTAAGGAATACTAACGCCCAGATCTTGAATCATTGTACTTGGTGAATTTAGGTTTTGGTTCCTGATTGGCAAAAGCTTAGAAGTTAGGCATCATAGCTACAACTTATAATTGTTCCTCTGTTGATAGATTTCGATTCTCGACTCTTAATATCTACGCAAGATCGTGTAGCGCGTTTATCTTATCCTCATGGGGATGAGATGCGTTTCCTGTAGTACATGACCCAGGTACGTAGACGTGGAAGATACTGTGGTCGGCTGAAGCTGGAACTCGGAGCGGTACACGGTAGAACAGATTCCTGATTCCTGATTCCTGAACCAGTATGAGGTTGTTCCTTGCTCACCTCTAAGACGAACATGCATAATGATGCGCGTTTTTTAGAGCATCGAAATGATTTGAGAGTAACAGCCTTGAAGTTTAAACTGAAAAGAAGCCCCCAATCTCCTGTAGAGTGCTACAAGTAGAGCATAAGATCGAGCTATGTAACTAACAAGTTCAATAATATATTATCTCCTCAATCAAGTTCTAAAACGGAGCTCCAAACTCGACTTTATATGAGTTACAGACAAGAATGTGCTCTAATCATGCATGCGATGATCATCCAGATACACCAACGTGCATTAATTCCCATTAGGAAATCGTTTTAGCCCAATCACGATAAGTAAGTGAGATATGAAAAGCAAACGAAGAACTTGGGACGCTCTGGTAGCCTATGGTTTACTTTCTCTTTATCCATTTGCGGACTGCTAGACAAACTGATTGCAGTACTAATTGAGTAAGTTTTTGGATCTATGGTGAATCATACTTGCGGAAGGTCCCTTCTGAAATTGTGTGAATGGCGATAACTACAACGGGGATCAACCGGTCCGTAAAATATTGCCACTAAGATCATCGTATATCGATCTCTTTGAGGGTTGGAAATTGGAATCTAGATGGAGGTATAGAGATCTATCTTAAGTTACTGTGTGGTTTCAGGAAGATATGGTGCTGGAACTTGATTGTCTAAGCTTGTTTAAAGTTAGTAAGCTCGTACCTTGGAAGTTGATAGAAATCGGAAGAATATTAAACATGAAATGAGCAGGGGTATACCTTGTTTTCCTGTTTAAGCCATAAAGTTCATGTATGAAATGAGGTTATTATTTTTTTCGCTCCAACCCTAGCTGCTAGGATCTTTGTTCTAAATTCTGAGTGGTTGCAACTATCGGACAATCGAGGCCTTCCTTCCTAGTAATAAACCATGGGCTTGTGGTGACAAGGTTTTGATCTAGTTAGCAACCTAATTCTAGAGCCACACAGCTCGTGCGTCTTGATCTCATCCAACTATGTAGGAAAAACCGATTCATAGAACATGTCCATCAGCAAAATTGAGTTGCTTCCCACCTTTGGATTGGTTGTCTAGGCCTGTTATCCTTTGTAAATCCACGTAGTCTTTCATCATGACAGAGGATCTCCCCTTAAATATTGATCTGAAGTTTCACAGTAAATTTGAAAGTACTCTACGTGTGTTTTTTAAAATCAGTGAGTTGTTCGGCTTCTGACGATCGACGACCTGCCCAACTCTACACATTTCCACGTTTCTATCATGCATGGAATTGCAGGAGAGATGCATATCTCTTCTGAGATCTCAGTTACTACAACTTCTTTTAGGGATCCTAGACAGACACTTATGATTTAATCATGAATACACAAAATTCACAATGGCTGTGTGGTATTTCACCATAAGCGAAAGGGCTAGAATTGAATCCCCCGATATCATTGCGTTATTCGTCAAATAATTATTTGGGTCCCGTGGACCCCTGACGGTGATTTGATGGTGAAAGACGGATGTCTCTTCCAAGTAACTCATGTTTAATGCATGCGTGAGACCAATTTATCAGTAGGAATATTTTTACCAAAGTCCAGATTCAGCAATATGACCAAACCACGAGTGTACAGAAATCACTACGTATTTGGAATTGTGTAATAGATCGTGTCTCTCACTTGATCGTGTATAAATACCCTGCAAAATGTCCTCTTTTCATCAATCTGATAGTGGTCTCATAAAACCCATCAAGTCAAGTACTTTTATATCAAGAACTCAAAATGGTCGCTATCAACAAAATCATCACTTTAGCATCTGTTGCTGCTCTTTCAAGCGCCGCTGCTATTCCAGAAGCCAACTGGGGTTGGAACAATAACGGACAAGTTCAAGGTAACCAAGGTGGTAACCATGGTTCAAACAATGACTGGTCCAACAACAAATGGTCCAATGATAACAATGGCTGGTCCAACAACAACAACAACAACGACTGGTCCCATGGTAACCAAGGTCACAAATACGGGAAAACCACTTCTACCAAGACGAAAGGTGTCAAGACTACCAAGACCACTCAATCCAGATGGACCCCACCGACAAACTTCCCATCTCACGCTCCATTCCCATCCAAGAACGGTACTATCCCAACCAGAACCTCACACATCAAGTTCCCAACTGACTCATGGCCATCAACTTTCCCAACTGAATGGCCAACTGAGTTCAGTGCCATCTTCCCAACTGGATGGCCAACAAGTTGTCCAACTGATGTCTCCAGTTTAGAATCAGCCGCTGAAAGTATCTGGAGTGACATTACTGCTTCCTTCCCAACTCCAACTGCTGCTGAGGAAAACAACTTCTTCTACGGTGGTAACAACAACGGTCGTGGTAACAACGGTCGTGGTAACAACGGTCGTGGTAATGGTCGTGGCTTCTAAGTGTTAAAGCACTATTGAATTTGCTGTTGCTATTTGGACATTGGAATAACGTGGATCCCTTGGTGTTTTTGGGGGATCTGATCTTTTTATTGATTCGTTTTCTGGACTGTACTGTTTGTTTGTGACCACAGGTTGATATCATGATGAACTCTCGTGAGCTTGTGATGTCGAGATCTTTCCTGTGTTTTCGTCAGGAAAGGTTTGGTTTGATTCTTTAAAGATTATATAATTCGACTATTAACATATAGATCTTGGATACCACGCCTAGTCTACTTTCGGGCACTGGGTTTTTTATAAACAATATACTTAATTGGGATTATAACAAAGCATTGTAGCTATATCATAATGGTAGTCGATTAACCGCTTTTGAGGTGATCCAATGTGTCAAAGAGTCAATGTGGCCGTATTAACCCGCGATACATGAATAATTGCGATCTTATTGTTTAGACTTGATCTTAAGTCAGACCACCAATTTAAGGGTCAACAAGATATCAGCCTTCCAGGATCAAAGAGATGTCGTTTAAAGTATTGTCTGCGAAACTAGCCGCTGCTGTGGATCAGGAGCTTATGAGTTCCGGTGGCTTTTCGATTGATCAGTTGGTGAGTAATTTCTTGAAGTTGCGTAAACAGAATAAGGGCTAACCGGGTATGATTAGATGGAACTAGCTGGTCTAGCTGTCGCTGAAGCTACATACAAATCTTTCCCATTGCTGAAAGATGTTTTAGTCCTTGTCGGACCTGGAAACAATGGTAAGTGTCCCCTGATTGTGTGTTCTCCGAAAGAATCCTGTTAACAATGTTTATACCTCAGGTGGAGATGGACTAGTTGCAGCTCGCCATTTGAAGCTATGGGGCTTCAATCCTTCTATATACTATCCAAAGCCTTCCTCAAAGCCGCTCTTTGTCGGTTTGGAGACTCAGTTGAAGAACCTTGACATTAAGTTTGTGGAAAGCTTAGACTCAAATAAGCTTAACAACTACCAATTGATCATTGACAGTATTTTTGGGTTTTCTTTCAACGGGGCTGGTGGTATCAGACAGCCATTCAAAGGTATCATTGTTCAAGTCAATGCAAATCCAGATATTCCTTTGCTGTCCGTTGATATCCCTTCTGGGTGGGATGTCGATGAAGGGTTCGTTGAAGGTGGAATCAGAGAGCCTCATGTTTTAGTCAGTTTAACAGCACCAAAACCGGTCGCAAATCACTTGAACCCTGAAAAGACACAACATTATGTTGGTGGGAGATTTATTGGTGCCCAATTTGCCCAGAAATACGGGATTGATCATTATGAGTATAAAGGCTACGATCAAGTCCTGAAGCTAAGTAAGATTTAGCTTCAATTTTCTCGAAAAAAGAGCCCAAATAGGTCTTTAAATTCGTATTTTATGCACCATACTCCAATTTAACACTGAACATAACAATCTCCTCCTTTGTAGCGGATAAGTTGGGACACCCAAATGCTATTGTTTATGATAATGTGGTCCGTAGTAATTATTCTTTGCTTTTTGGCATCACGAAAAAAAAAAAACACTACAAAGCCGAAATTTAGCGTGAGATCCAGTATAAACACCAGCGGTAACGTAATAAACGGAATTATTGACCAGTTCAAGACAGAAACTGGAACTTTGGATACTTTGGTGCTGGAAATTGTCTACCAGAATATCAGCGGCTGGCCATAGCTAAGAAAAACCGGACGTTCTACAGACGGGCGCTTAATTTGAAGTGGTGTTTTTCCTAGAAGAGCGTGAAACACTTGAAGCACGCGAGTGATAGCTATCTCAAAAACGCTGAACGTTCATGGATAAGGGCTGCTTGAAAGGCTAAGAATTGAAGATCAATACTCAGAGGTTAGAAGCTCGCAACGGAATAACAACAGCCGGGCCTACCCTCTTGTTTGCATACAGATATGAGTAAAAGTAACGGGAAGCATCAACTACTAAGGCGAGTCAAAGTTTACCTTCTAGGTGACAGTTGGGTAGACAATGGTACAGGGTTCTGCTTTGGAGAAATTGATGATGATCAGATCCCATATTTGGTTGTGAGGAATGAGCTGAACCAAGATAATATACTACTGAAGGCCAGGATAGAAGGCAGCATACAGTTTCAGAGACAACAAGATACATTGATCGTATGGACCGACGCAGAGGGAAACAACATAGCGCTATCGTTTCAAGAGACAGATGGTTGTCTTTCGCTCTGTGATTTTATCGTCAAATGTCACAGAAGTGAGCTATCGCCAAATATATCGTTGGTATCTGTGATATCCAATGACATGGACGGTGACATTACAGAGTTAATAACAGGTCCTATAAACTACCCAGCTTTGGAGCCAACTCAAGAAGACTTGATGTCGATATACGCATGCTTCAACGAAAACCCGAACTCATCTTATTACAAACAATCAATAACGAGTTTTATACAGACTAATAACTACGTTAACAAGTTGGTGAGGGTATTTAATGAAAGTGAAACACAGAAAAAGATCAAGAGCTTACATATTCTATGCAATATACTGAAGACGTTAATTTTGTTCAATGAAGGGGTGATAATTGAACTCATTTTGGAAGATGAAAATATAATGGGTGTATTTGGGATATTAGAATATGACCCGGAATATCCTCAGCATAAATCCAATCATAGAGGTTTCCTCAAAAATGATGCCAAGTTTAAAGAGATTCTGCCCGTCCAGGACGATCACATCAAACAGTTGATTAAGAAGACTTTTAAGCTGCAATTTTTGAAAGACGTTGTACTGGCAAGACTACTAGACGATTCAACATTCAATTTAATCTCTACACTAATACATTTCAACCAAGTTGAAATCATTGGATTTCTGGAAAAAGAGCATTTTATTGACGATTTGTTCAAGTTGTACTCTGATGAGACTCAAGAAGAGACAGAAGAGTTGTTGACAAGTAAGAGAGATGGGATCAAATTATTGCATCAATTTGTTCTGATAGCAAAGAACTTACAACCTCACCAAAAGACGAGTTTTTTCAAAAGTCTTATCAAAAAAGGTTTGTTCAAAACTATAAATTTTGTCATGAAGGATGATTGTGTGAGTATACGAGTGATTGGAACAGAATTAATCGTAACAATAATTGAACACGACGTCCTGCTCATAAATGGTGTGCTGGATGGAGACGACGATGAGGAAGATGACGATGATGACGAGGACTATTTCGATGAAGGAGCTGATGATGATGATGACGACGATGACGATGATGCAGATTACAATGAAGACGATGAAAGTGAAAGTGCTGACACCAAGCCAAAGAAAAAGGGGAAAAGAATTTTTTTCAATGCAGACGAATATGGACGAGACGAGGAAGAGGAAACGCCGCCAATTGTTTCTTTCAAACATAAGAAGATTGTTCTTTCTGAAGATATGACTTTATTTTCCATCTTGACTCACTTTTTGTTGGAGGATAATGATCCAGGCCTCAAAGTACAAGCATTTGAAGCTCTGAAGTCATTATTGGATATGAAATCACTCCTCGAATCCATAAAAAGTTTGAATTGTTCGACATCCATTGGCACATCGGACTCTTTGAATGAAAGACTAGACACAACAAAATTTTCGCAGGCATTTTACTCAAAAGTGGCGCCAACTTTGTTCAAACCTTTAATTGAACTTCATGAAGGGGCAAGTCTTAATGATCAGTCTAATTCCAATGATTACTTCATCTATCTTTGTGAGTTGATCAATTACTGCTCAAGAGATAAGTCTGCTTCGAGATCGTTCTTTCTTGAAAACCACATCATATCGGGTATTACAGAGTTGGTGAAACCTTATTTCAAGCTACAAATAAGGCTTGCAGCAATTAGAACCATTAAATCTATAATAATGCTGAACGACGATTACTACACCAGATACATCATTTCAAATAACGCTTTGGACCAAGTTTTCAAGCTTTTCGATGAGACAAAGGGTGCGTCGAATTTGGCCAACTCTACGGTGCTAGACTTACTTGAAATTGTATTATTGGGGATAGAGAAGTTCAACAAGCGCAACAATGTTAAATTGTTGGCAAACTACATGGTTACCAATTTCACGAAAAGCTTGGAATCAATTAAAGACGTTTCCTCAGGCCAGGACTTGATAAAAGTTGTCGAAAATGAACACAACGGTATCGTGGAGAACGGTGACAATTTTGAAGACGATGATGACGATGATACATTCACAAAATCTATTGATATAAACACAGAACCACTGAATGAAGAAGATGTGTTAGCTAATGAAGCGATTTTGAAAGAGAAGGAAAATGTTGTTCTTAATGCAGAGGTGCAGCAAAAGCAAAGCAAGACTCCAGAGAAAAGAGGAAGACCTCGTGAAGAATTTGAAACAGAATCATCACCTGAAGTTAAAAAGAAAACGATTAACTCATTGCGCAAAAAGTTTTCAGATGCTGGTAAAAAGATCGCTTCCAAACTGAAGAAGTAGATAGTATAGATTGGAAATACTACATCATTGGACTCTCTGAACTCCGCAGAAGTTTTTTTCATTAATTGTAATCAAAATAAATATACTAATAGTATAAAAAGAATTGTGAATTATCAGTACATTCACAATTGATAATAAGCTGGACTCCAATACCTCATAACTTGGAAGGACCTTTAGCTCTCTTGAGGATGTCATGTGGATAATACTTATCAATCCCATTACCAATATGCCAAGACCCACCATCGACAACCAACTTATCACCAGAAATGTATTCACCAGCTGGAGAGAATAAGAAGACTGTAGCATTGGCAATGTCTTCGGTTGTTGCAGGTCTTTGTAATGGGATTCTTTCAGCAACAGATTTTTCACTACCGACAATTAATCTCTTGTAACCTTCAGTTTCAGCAACTGCACCTGGAGCGATAATGTTTGATCTAACACCTAATGGACCCAATTCCACTGCAACGGTTTGCGACAAGGCATCAATACCAGCTTTTGCGGCACTGACATGAGCTTGGAACGGTGTCCCTTGATAATGCAAAGTTGCAGAAATAAAGATAATTTCACCTTTGTTTTTAACCAATTGTTCATAAGTAGCCTTTAAAGTGTTGTAACTCCCCAAGATATCGATATCGATAACGGATTTGAAAGCGTTAGCAGATAATGAGTTAATGTCACAAAGGAAATTACCAGCAGCACCAGCAATGACAAAATCAATTCTACCCAATTGTTCAACGGTCTGTTGAACAGCGTTTTTCAAGCTTTGGACATTACGGACATCAACACCACCGACACCAACAACTTTAGCACCTTTTCTCAAGGCGCTGATTTCTCTTGCGGCCTTGTCGATGTTTTCCTTGTTTCTACCGACAATGGCAGCATTAGCACCCAAAAGCACTAAAGCTTCAACTTGCACTCTGCAAATGGTACCTGCACCACCAGTGACAAAGACGACTTTGTCTTTGAAAAGGCCTGGTTTGTAACTTGTTCTGTCTAAGTATGATTGATCTAAACCCATTGTTATGTTCTCTGATGATCTATAGCTGAGATCAAGCCATCACAACAATAGAGAACGACCCTTCCTCCAGCTTTATATATATACAAACTGCCCATCGCATTGTCACAAGATCCCCACAAAACTTTACTAGCGCAGAACCTCGGTAATAACAAACCACTGACCGAAATAAAGCACACCGCGCATAAACCCGAGGGTCCTAAAATTTCCATAGTGTGAAATTTTTTGATTACGTAATCGGAGTTTCCATCGCGAATGTGTTCTGCAAATTTCAATATTGTTGATATCGAAATTGACCAGCAGCAGATTTAATCATGGACCAAATAGGTAGGTGGTACTTGGAGTTTACGAGACCGAGGTTAAAGCTTAAGCTCGATACAGTTAGATAAGGTTCTTCAGGATCATCATCAGTGGAGAAACATAGAAATCAAACCGAATCCCCTGTGTCATCGGTAGTCAACTGAATAAAAACAGGTATTATTTATAACATATTCTTTCAAGATGGGTGCCGATTGGACTGTTGATCCAGATACAAGAAGAAAACTATTGGGTCTACAGAAGACTGGTGGTAACAAGAGATGTTTTGATTGTAATGCTCCTAACCCACAATGGGCCTCTCCAAAGTTCGGTATCTTTATCTGTCTCGAATGTGCCGGTGTTCATCGTGGTTTAGGTGTACACATTTCATTTGTTAGATCAATTACCATGGATCAATTCAAAGCTGATGAAGTTCAAAGAATGGAAATTGGTGGTAATGAAAAATGTGCTGAATTCTTAGAGTCCAATGGGATTGACTTACAAAGCGAACCAAAAGTCAAATATGATAACCCAGTTGCAGAAGATTATAAAGAAAAATTGACTTGTGAGTTAGAAGGTAAACCATTTACTCCAAGAGATTACTCCAATTTACCAAAAGCTACCCCTGCTTCCAATAACAATACCCAACAATCAACAGCTAATAATACTCCTACTGCTTCAAGAAGAGGTACACCATCTTTACCAAATAATCAAAAGGCCAAAAATGAATCATATTTCGCTGAATTAGGTGCCAAAAACGATTCTAGACCTGAAGGCATTGCACCAAGTCAAGGTGGTAAATACGCAGGTTTTGGTAACACTCCACAACCACAACAATCAGCAAGAGGTAACAACGGTGGTGGTTCATTTGCCTCATTCACTCTAGACAATTTCCAAAGTGATCCATTAGGGACATTATCCAAAGGTTGGGGTTTATTCTCCAGTACCGTTGCCAAATCCGTTGGTGAAGTTCATGAAACCGTTATTAAACCAAGTGTTCAACAATTGGGTGAACGTGATCTTGCATCTGAAGCCAGGAGAGCTGCTGCTCAATTTGGTCAAAAATTCCAAGAAACCAGTGCGTACGGTTATGATGCCATTAACAGATTAAACCAAAACTTGTCAGGTCAACAACAACAAGAAGGTGGTAGATATGGTAAATTGTTTGATGGTGTTGGTGAAGATGATGGGATCAAACCTGCTTTTGGTCTTGAACGTCCACAACAAAAGACTAAGTTACAAGGTTTATCTAGTAGAAAGGCTGCTTCAAGTAAACAAGAGGATAAATGGGATGATTTTTGAAATGATCTACAATGTTTCTAGAAAAAGAATATGTATAAGCTATCATTAGAATTGTTGTTTATTACGTGGATCGAAATTGTAGCTAACACATTACAAATATGACCCGAAAACTTTCTTAAATACAGACTTCCCATCTGATTCAATAACATTACCATGTGACATCACAATACCTTCAAAATCAAGTTCGTTAACAATTGCTCTGATACCAGCTCTGGAATGGTCATTCAAAGGATGGATCTTCTTGAAGAAAAATCTCCCTATGGAAGAGTCTGGATTCATATATCTCATTGGATACGATAGACCACCATTTTGGTTTTCATTTGGGAACTGTTCCTTATTTTGGGACCCATCTGCAGGCATATTGAAAAGCAAATCAGCTTCGAAAAGCAATTTCGTCACTCTGTCAAATGTAACTAGTTCTCTATTGCCATGTTGATTCAAAAAAACGAAATCCAAATTCGTCAAATCTGGTAGGATAGATGAACCAGCAACGACTTTATTAGCATTGTTATCTTCAAAAATGTAGTCTAGTTCCAATTCTGGCTTATCTGTGATCCCTGAAGGCCCAATTAAAAAGATCTCTGGATATTTCTTCTTCAAATCAATAGCAGCCATGGTATGTTCCTTATCTGGAACGATACCTGCAACAATCTCAATTGGACCACTTATAGTCTCAGATGCAACATCAATGGCAGACTGTAATTCAGGACCTACTGGGATTGATGACCAAATGACAAATTTGTTCGTACTTGGGATGTTGATAATAGCAGTTCTGTTACCGAAATTGACTTTGCCGAATCTTTTGAAACCCGTGGAATGGATTGTTGTTGTAGAGTTTAGTCTTCTTGTGATACCGCCTAGAGGATTTGGGTAAACCATTGTGTGAATATATGTATAAGTGGATTGATTGATGTTTTTGTATATCTCAGTAGCTGTGAAAGGGAGTAAGCGGTCTTTTATATATGCCTATTTTTCAAATTCGGACTTGAATTATAATTGCTATCCTGTCAAATTACCAATTCAAACGTGAAGATAGGTGAGTTCTTATATTACCATAGACAGTTTCTAAGTTTAGATCAAACGGCTACTTCACACAGTATAGGCTATGTCTCAAGGCGTCTGCAAATGGAAGTTTCTATGGTTTCCAGAGATTTGATTACTTATTATGAAATGTTCTGGCTAAACGATTGTCTCTCGGTTCGGAGTCGTATTGAGATTCCGAGCACCGACGACCGATAAAATCATACTACGCCGACGTCCGAGTTTGAGCTCAGACGTACTCAATCGATGTTCACGGATCGTTTGATTTCGAAGAGCTAGTATCTGCTTTAAGACTGTGATAGAAGATCATAGCAAGGGTTGGCTGAAAGATGATTTGATCAAAGCTATAATCGATTTCATACGTTTATTGAGGACAATGTGAGATGATTTACCTCATGTATCATCAAAATGATCTCAATGCAATGAGAGAGGATACTTCTCAATAAGCTACATAGAGATATAAAGAGTAAATACCCATCTTCAAGCTATGACTCTCTGGACTCTATCTCATAAGTCATTATATCAACTCACAATATACTCATTACAAAGATGCGTATCACAAAGAAACAACTAGTTGCCACTCTTATCCCTATCAGCACTGTCATGGCGTATGCCATACCATACTCTATCATCCGAACTACGCATGAGCCATTTACAACTCTTGACAATACTGAAGATCAATCTACAAAGACATCAACTGAAAAGGCCGCTGAACCAACTGAAGGAAGTAATAATTTGAACAAACCTACCACTCGCTCTTTATGGAACCCAAATGAAGCTATAGCTAAAGCCATTATCAAGGAATCCTTCGGTGATGTCCCACAACTTGAAACCGTTGAAGACCTTTTGAACTATGTTCAATCCAGACCTGAAGCAGAGGAAATTTCTCAGGATTTAACCACTCAACCAGAGTCTGAAAACACCGAAAAGCAAGCTGAACCAAATTCAGGTTTCAAAGAAGAGTATGCAAAGATCACCAATACATTACTCAAGGAAAATTCTCAATTCTCAGCAGAAGTGGAGCACGAAGTCCAGCGCTTATCAAAAAGAGAAGCTGTCAATGAGCAGCAACAAGAGAACCAAGACCATGAAAACAAAAGTGAGTTAAGACGTCTTGTTGGGAAACTTGTCATAGAAGCTGGTGATGCAGTTGGTTCAACATTTGCAACACATCTCAGCTGTAGTCCTGAGCATCCCCACGGATGTGTATTCCCGCCTGCAGCTATGTTGACAGTATTATTGGCATTGGAGATCAGCCGCGAGTCAAGAAGGGTGGAAACTCAATGGAAACTAATTAAAGACGCTTCAGGTGCTAGTGCTGTTGTTAAATATGAAGACAATGATGCTTGGTCTGGATTTGAACAAGTTCAGAGTGATATTGTGGAAGGTTCTTTAGACCTTAGCACATATCGTCCACTTTGTTCATCTGGAGTCGGTCCTGGGTTGCCTTGTGAAGACCAGATGAAGAATGATTATATCAGAGTTGCTTCATTCAAAAGACCAAATGGTGATAATCAACTAGTCTTGGACTTAAACCCAGCAAGATCAGACTCGGAGTTTGTTTCACAGATTTATTCTGCAACTACAAATGATAATACTCTTACAATTAATGGTGAGACTGACTTGGAATCTCTTCAAGCGGGTTCATTCTTGTCATTCTCATTTAATGATGAAACACGTGAGAAATTAACCAGATTACCTGATGATTTTGATGACTTCCTTCTCTCACCATCATCCAATTGGAAAACTACTTGGGATCAACTTAGACCTAAGCGAGTCAAGGCCACAAATTGTGGTATAACTGTGAAATACCCAAGAGAATACGAGAATAATCTTTTAGAAAAACTTTTAAACTCATTACAAGGTTCAATTGGCTTCAACACTTTTAATGATGTGCCAAAGACTTGTGAACCTGTTGTTTCAAGAAGCAATAGATTCAAACAGATTTTGCACGGAGGAGCACAAAAATCTGGTGGTGTTGAGAATGGAATTGCTTTCCAAAGGGGAGGTTTACATTATGCTACTTTGAAAGATTTGGAAGGTATTAAGGATGTTTTCAAACCAGTGAATGAGGCATTCAAACCATTTTTTGGTGATTTGAAGTTGTTCCCAGAATATTAAGAGCTGCCTTCAACCTTATTTCTATATTCCTGATTAGCTGTAGTAGACAATACAATATACCTGGAAAGTTGTTGTAGAAAAGGTTTGTACAATATATAGACGAAACTTCAAAGTACCTCCAGGTAATTGAAACATTTAAGGTGACTCCAAGTTCGTACATGAAGCCGCAGACTCAAGGGACACCGAAAATGACTATAATGATAGCCAAAAAAAAATGGGGACCATAACATCATATCAATGTAATGTTATACGTGGTCGTCGTTTGGATTTTTGAGATATACTGGGTGTGCCCGCAACAAAAATGCAAAAAAAGAAATGGCGACAACTGCAGGATTCGAACCTGCGCGGGTAAACCCAAAAGATTTCTAATCTTTCGCCTTAACCACTCGGCCAAGTTGCCTCGCTTGTTGAATTAATGTCAGTGCCCATAATCCTCGACTGGTAACCCGTATCACGTGAATGTCACGTGACTCAAGCTAAAACTAGATATTACGCAACGTATAAGCGCTCAATCGTAGCTTTTGATATAATTCCTACTTTAAGCTGGTAGCTACAGACA
The DNA here is from genome assembly GCA_030674255.1 of Hansenula queroliae. Classification (NCBI taxonomy): domain Eukaryota; kingdom Fungi; phylum Ascomycota; class Saccharomycetes; order Phaffomycetales; family Wickerhamomycetaceae; genus Hansenula; species Hansenula queroliae. The sequence goes on along the minus strand of JAJLXP010000116.1, from coordinate 913 downwards.
TCTAAGCTGAAAATTTGATATGATTCTAGCGTTTTTAGCATAACTTCAAGTTTATCAAAATATTATTTCAGATAAAATGGCAACCACTAAATCTTAATTGTAAAAATGAAAAACTCTAAAAAGACCAAAAAAATATTGAATTTACTGATATCTCATGGATATATCATGATTTCTCAGTCTTATGAAGCCAACACTAAGCTGACGGCAGATCTCAGGCTAATTGAGACGTTCAAGTCCCCGAATAGTCGCAAATGGTATGCATGGGTCTTCAAAATTACAGATTACATTCGCGCATCACTTACTATGCCCTCCAAGTTCCACATAGAGGATTTGCTACCATAAATACTAGAGTTTTCCTTCGATCTGTTGGCCATTTGATTTGTATCTTTAATGAGATAATTGTGATCTGATGAGCTCTCAATTGAGAAATGTCATAACAGTGTGATGGGCTACTTCTTTTAGTGAGGATGTCTATCTGATATGTATATCAATGGGGCGAAAGATAAGCTTATCCATGATTATGAAGCGCATATTGTAGATGGAAACTTTATTAACAGCCAAATATATGTGTTTGACACTACAATAACAAATATGAATTTTCAGTCTCATACTCCTCAATTTGGTGTTTACTGGAGGAGGTTTTTTTTGCAAAATCGAATGCTTCCTAAAAGGGAATGTGTTTGAAGCCCTTATTTTGCTTTTGATCGACCAGATCGTATGGGAGGCATCTGCCTCCATTAAAAAGTACGGAGTTACCGTTTTGGGAAGTACCACTGCCGTTTTCGGAAATACAACCCGTGCTTTTTCTGGGCTGTAGAAAGTCTCTAAAAAAAGGACCTAGGTCGCTTTTTAGAGCTTAAGGAGGGTCTCGTTTTCCAAATCTTAGAATTTGGTAATTCAAACCATATACACA
>JAJLXP010000115.1:0-38725 GCA_030674255.1 Hansenula queroliae | reverse complement strand
TTGATGTTATTACTTCATGGCTTAGCTGTCATGAGCTGACGGACATTTTCGGAAAAGTGGTCTTGGGTTCGATTCGTGATGTGTCGATTTTCTTTCGAAAAACGATTTTCGCGAAATCATGACTTGAGATTAAAAAGGTTTTAAAGCCTTTTGAAATTTTACGAAAGGTCTAGAGGTCGAGTTGGTTGATGTACGTTAGCATGTAATAATAATAGGCATAGACTATGCCAAATTTTGCAACGCGGAGATCAGCAGTTCGATCCTGCTAGGGACCATTCTTATTTTTTTTCGCGAAATTGATGGACATATATCTTTTTATAGTAAAGTGTAGCTACTATAGAAATTGAACCAAATGGCTGCGATGACTTGAGCATTAAGACCACCCCTCAGTATATTGAAATATTGAATTAAAAAATGATCCATCTACATAGCAAGAGACCTATTGGCTACAACACACGGTCTTTCACTTTGGATATAATTTTTTCGATACTCATTAACATATTTCACGAAGCTTCAAGAGCTGCGAATTCGTAAGTTGTTCCAAAACTATCAGTAAACTCTAAAGGTATCTTCTGAGAACCAAAAGATGGAGTCATTTCTACCTTCACAGACCATGCTATATCAGCATTGACACCAAAGGCTTCAACATCATTGATTATACCACCGCAAGTTCGAACAATATCCTGTGTAACAATGTCAGGAACTGATCTTCCCAAGGTGTTCACTCCAGAACTTAGCATATTGATCAAACTTTCAAACGCCTTTGAATTGATACCAGGCAACATCAATTTTTGGGTAGTTAAAAGACTTTTTTGGGCGCTTTTGATTAGGTTATTAGACTTCAGCTGGGCCCAAAAATCCGTAAATCTTGTAGCCAAGAACCCACCATTGTACTCTATTAACTGGGACATCACAACGGAAGCAGGTATCACTAACTTTGGGTCACTGTTGTTAACTTTTTGACAAATCACTGGCCATATAGAAGCTGTTATTGGGTGCAAATTCTCCTCTGATGTCATTAAGATTGGTAGTGTCTTTTTGTACGTTTGTAAAATCTGTATCTGTAATTTCGTGGAAGGGTGAGTCAAGAGACGCTCGCCATAATAGACCATTTGTTGAAGTAGTTTGTACAGCTCTTGTGGGACTGGGGATGTCCATTTCTTTTCTGGGTCCTCTACCTTAGCGCCTTCCTCTTTGGTATCATTATCATCGTCGTCATCGTCGTCATCGTCGTCATCGTCGTCATCGTCATCACTATCAGCAGGTGAACCTATCTCACCTTCCACGTCATCCTCAAGATCAGTTTTTTCTTCCTTGATAAGTTCTTTTGGTGAGCATGTCAAAAATTTCTTGAGATGATCAATAGATTTCAATGGTGCGTAAGAAGATGAATCAAAATGTTCGATTTTTCTTTGCTCATAATTGTCAGACAAATACTTTTTCCTGATTTCATCAGCAACAATTTCGAATAGAAGAAAAAACCCAATACATATGTCTTCGTACCCATGGTAGTAATCTAATAAACTGAAGATTATTTCCATGACATCCTTGAAAGTTTCAATGATTCTTGGTCCTGCAATTTTAGTACATATGGCGAGAATAGCAGTAGATCTAGTTGTAATGGCATTACTCATTCGTATTGAAACCGAGTCAACAAGATAGTCAGCGTTTTCGAAAATCATCTCGTGCAGAGAACCATGATATAATGAATCCGAGATGATCATCCCAGTATTGGCAGCATGTTTGCGCACATTTTCCAAAGGAGAAGCCATTGATTCAATAACTGGGTAGAGGTAATCAACAAGTTCGTACCTAAATTCTTCTCTTAGATAATATGCTGCTGAACCAATCGTATCCAATGCAACAGACGAAACAACTTCTGTTTCTGGCTGGATTTGGTATTCGGAAACGTCATCCAACAAGTCTTTTGACGATTCAAGAAGCGTAAATATAAAGTTTGGTGTCTCATCTGTCGTTAAAAGCTCTCCATTTTCATCCTCGCCAAAATCTATGAACTCATCAGCAATTTTTCCTGGTAATTTGGTCTCCATATATCCTATCATTAAGTTTTGACAAATCCATAGTCTGACTGCCCTTTCATACGCGGTGATATCAACTTCTGATTGAACACCCTCTATCAGATCTGATGGGTCCTTTCTGCTTCCAATCACTTGGAAAGTTGAAGCAATTTTCAATTCGACCTTTTCTGGTATTATTTTGGAGAAAATGCATTTCTGTTGAGATTCTGTAGTCAATTCACTCCAATCTTTCATTAGAAGCATTAGATTAGATTTTTCATCAGTAAGATCCCTCACTTTAGATTTTGTGAAAGATTTCTTGAGAAGGTCAGACAAATCGATGATAGTTATGTCAATCAATTTTGAAATTAAGAACTGGTCGTATGTGTGTTTAATTGAGAACTCTATAGCTCCCAAAGAATTGATTATCTTGTCCTCATTTGGAGATTGAATGACAGATCTGAAAGATTCAACACTAGTATTTAGCTCAGAGGAAATTACCTTATCCAAAACTCTTTGCTTATCTTCTGCATATAACGCCAAAGTCTTTTGGGTGCTTATATTAAGCCTTGAATCATTGGACAATATTGCTAGTATGGAAATGACGATAGGTAACGATGAGTTCAATGAGAATAAGCATTTTTGTAAGATCTCATTACAAAGTGAGGCTAATGATCTTTTTGTCTCTATTCTTTGGTTACTCTCTGCGAGTGGTTTGAAATTCTGAAGAGCTAGTTTCACTTGTGATGATGTAGCTTTCAGCCATGCATTAGTTCTGTGAACTTTTTTCAAATCTGCATTTTCAATTGTGACAATGTCCAATACAGAGTCTTTCAAGACATCTTCTATTGATTCCAGCTCTTTCATTTTAGGTTTTAGCTCTTCGTCGTTGTAAACAATCACTAATAGCTTGCGAAGTAAGTCCAACGCCTGCACTATAACGGTATAATGAGTCTTCATGCCAGGAGCAGCGATGGTCTTTGTTAAGCTGGAAACATTCCCTGGTAAGATGTATGATAAAATTTCACCATCTTTTATCAATTGGAAGTATAGTGTGCTTAATGTCTTGATTGATTGAATCTGAAGTTCAACAGATTTCCCGTGTTCCACAAAGTATAGAAGCACAGTTACAGAGTGGCCTAGAGCAGGTAGATTTTCCACGTTAGAGAAGAAGTCATAAACGTTTGCATCCTTTTGGTTGGCCAATGACTTGAAGAATGCATCGAGCGTTATTGACCCAGCCAATTGCAACTCTGTAGATTTGGCACTAATTTCAGTCTTGTCATCTGTACTGGGGCTTCCACCAGTCAAAAATGTAATTAATGGGAAGAGCTGTTTGGCTAAGACATATGGTATAGAGCCATTAGCTGTCCAGCAGTGCCTTATGATTAACGATAGTGTCTTGAGTAGCAACTCCAACTGCGCGTCGCCAAGTTTTGGTTGTTTCAATAGATGTGATAATGGAACAAAGATGTAATCAGCCAAATTGGTAGATAGCACTGTATCTTCTTTCAATGCGTCTCTTAGATGGACATATAGATCTCTTAGAGCATCTGTTGTTCTGACAGAGGTAGCATCGAATACACCAGCTGGAGCAAGAGCGATCTGAGATAATGCCACACAATACTGCCGTATCTATTGTTAAGAATTAGTATCAATCAGTTGATCCTACCTCACCCTGACCGTAGACTCACCTCCCCAAACACTCGTTTGTCCTCTTCCATTGATCTTCCAGTCAGCGCTGAACTTTGATGCGTGTTGATTTCTTTATATACGTAGTTCAACAGCTTCGTTATTAGCCGCCCTACAAAATGATTATTTAGATTACCTAATGAATTACGTAATCGCTAATCTGACTTTTAGTTAGTTCTGATATTTACCACTATGGGGCCAAATTTCTGTGTAAATTTAAGTATAGCTCAAAGCTGTAGTGTGCATCTTTTATAAAGGTAAAATTTTTCACCATTTTCAACATTCCTAATATTGAGTCTATATCAACAGTATCAAACAACTACCAACTAATAATAACGTATGTCTCAATTACTTGTGGGTTTTTATCGAGCTATACTGAATGGACTACTCTTTGGAGTTCCAAAAATAAAATAGAAAAAGGGTAAATCTGAAGTGGGAATCAAATCGCTTGCAGCAATTAGTAAAAGATTACGAGTTCTGGAGAACGCTTTCTGTTACGTTGTTTCAAGTCTTGACACCCCCCTTCGGCAGATGTGGATTATTCCCATCATCTGTGCTCATGACTCCTTTGGACCTTTCTGGTTTCTTTAGGACACTCATGTAGCTCTTTATTTTACACAATCCTTGAATCTCTGTATTGAAGGACCTTTTTGTTCCCTGGGTACTAACTGCCAAATGGATTATAGTATAATACAAAATGACTAGAACTTCTGTCTTGGCCGATGCTTTAAACGCTATTAACAATGCTGAAAAAACTGGTAAACGTCAAGTTTTGATCAGACCATCCTCAAAAGTTGTTATTAAATTCTTGCAAGTTATCCAAAGACATGGTATGTACTGAAATCAACAAAAGTCATCATCACTTCAAAATCATAATTCAACATTGGCGTTTATATATTTTACCAAATCCCGGCTGATAACTGGATGGTTTGATCGGTGTTCAGTCCCTTTCTGTCTTTTAAGTGTCGGGGAAATCAATTTTAGTATAAGTCACATTATTGTTCTATTTTGGTCATCAGCAATGGTGAAAGTTCAATCATAGAATGAGCGTTGGCTTATCTTTAACATTTTCCTTCAGTCCTTGTTGAATTATGATTTGAAGCTTCATAATCAAATTTTCGAGTGCTAACTATTCTTTTTTTAGGTTACATTGGTGAATTCGAATACGTCGATGACCACAGATCTGGTAAGATCATTGTTCAATTGAACGGTCGTTTGAACAAAGTTGGTGTTATCTCTCCAAGATTCAACGTTAGAATCGGTGACATTGAAAAATGGACTGACAACTTGTTACCAGCCAGACAATTTGGTTTCGTTATCTTGACCACCTCTGCTGGTATCATGGACCACGAAGAAGCCAGAAGAAAACACGTTTCTGGTAAAATCTTGGGTTTCGTCTACTAATTTCAATTGCCTTTCTTGTCTCTAAAGACGATAATTTAATTTCTGTATGAATTTTGGGGTTATTTTTTCTATAATAGTTTATCTGGTTTTAATATAAAAGTTTTTCATGAGTAATTTCCCACAGTTATTGTACAATGTCAGATGTTATGCGTGGAATTTCTTAGCCCTCTAACGTCCGCGAACACGTTTTCCAGAAGCTGTGGGCATCAAAGATTTTCATGGGGACCAGCTCTTCAGACTTGAACATTTCGTACTCATAACTTATAAGCTGAATACGATTTTACGAGCTTTGGTTGCCATTGGCGACATCAATTACCCATACTTCAGAAAGATAACCACACCTCAAGATGCTCAACAGGCTCTTCTCAAAGACAAGAAGGAACCTCTTTTCAGATAAGAAAAGCTCCTCGATAAGTCCTTCAATTGAATATCCTCCAAATACATTGCTAGGTCTTCCTTTGGAACTTTTGTTCAAGATTATACAAAACCTTGAGTGCAAAGATTGGCTCATATTATGCCTGACCAATCGATACCTACATGATTTCGTCAATGTGTTTTTCCTGTACAATGAAGTCAAGCTGACGCATAAGGAAAAATTGCTAAGGTTCAAAAAGACCATCTCAAAGCATAAGAAGACAAACAAATTGTCAACATACGTCAAAAGTATCAAATTTTGTCGTCCTGTTAAGGAGTCTTCGGAGTCTAGTGTTGCTTCAATCGGTTCTTTTGAGTTCTCCACTCAAAATCATGACCCTTCAAGCTACATCAGTGTGATGCTTGAAATCATATCATTACTACCAAATATCTCAGATATAGAGATTTGTGAGATTGCTCCAGGCTTCCAGTTCCCAGAATGGACAAGTTCATTGAAGACATATGCCCATGAACACAATTACTACCCTTCAATCCGCAGACTTTCCCTATCGTCAGAATCAGGCTGGAGTATCCCTCTACGACCAAATTTATTATGGCCATTTGGATTAATCCAGGAGTTGGAACTTTCAAATATGATAATTGATTCAAGCTCATTGGCTAAACCAAATCTATTAACCGTTTCAAATGAAAGTGGTCCCTTAATTACCAAAGAATCCTTAGCTTTGGATCAAAGGGTAACATGGTCTCCAATAACCATCCTTACATTATCATCTTGCTCCATTGCTACTAATGCTTCAAGATACCTCATGTCATATTTCAAGAAAGTTGAAACTCTAAGGTTGATCTATATGAAATCTTATTATGACTTGCTATTGAGTCATTGCTTTGCCAATCTGCATGAGATCGCAATAGATCTAAACTCAAAGGGATTCAGCTTGTACAATTCAAATGAGGCAAACTCCATAAATGTCGACAATCTCAATTCAAATTTCGCATATTTCAATTCAATGTTTGTTCCAAAATTTTATATCAATTATAACCATTTTGAAGAAGTGATTGAAAAATTGCCAATAGTCAACAAAATCTCATTGATAAACGTATCATTCACCAACTTGAGCCCTGTCGATCCAGAAAACATAGGTGCAGATGAAGTCAGTAATAATCTTGTCAACAATAACTTGTTCAAATTCTTAAACTTCCTTTCAGGGTATCAGAATGTTGAATTTGTTATGCTGAAGAATTATAAGCTCCATCAATCAAGAACCAGAAAAGATTGGGAATTACTACTTAGCCCTTGTTTCACTTCTACAAACTCAGTTCAGGTCAAAGATAAAGATGGGTCGGTGTTGTTTTCAAGAAATACTAGGTCTTAATAACTAAGTGACAGATCGACAAGAAAACTACGTCAATTCCAAAACAAGTTTAAAAATGGGATGTGTACCTGGTATTCACTAGCCTGTATGCTGTTTCAAAATAGGTAGGTGCCCCAGACAAAGAACTCAACCAATAAAATTCCCAACACCCACCTGAGGTCCACACGGGTACTGTCACCTGGAAATAACTGTGTTAATAATCATAGAACTCTTCACAATCTTTGTTTTAATCTGTTAATTCTCCATTCCAAATGTCTTACTGAAAACAATAATGAACAAGAAATTCAGTTAAGAATTCGATATTCACGAAGAACAAGTTTAAATTTGAAAAAAATACTCACCATCATTTTCTAAAGCTGCCAAACGCGAAGCTTCATACTCGGAGATTCCATCTATCAAGGTTGTCACTCTAACATGATCCACTCCGTCATAAGGTGTTCCATCATAATTTGTGACGTTGAAAGTTGTGTAGAAGTCCTCTTCGAATAATGTTACAAATTGACCTTTCTTTGCATCAACACCATCCCTGATCATACCTTCAGCAATACTATCATCGACTTGTCTTGTTACATCTATGTTGTCATATTCTTCTTCACACTCTGGGACAGATTGTACTCCTAGCTTTTGTCTCTTTCCATTTCTATCATATAACTCTGCAACTTGTCTTCCTGTTGGAAGTTCAGTAGTCGTGTATTGATTCTTCAAAGACTCGAAATCCTGCAATAATTGAATGTTACCATATTGATCCATATCGACTAAGCCATAATTGTTTGGCTCCTGGGAAAACTCGTAAACTAAACCTCCACTGAAGACGCCGATCATATCATCCGAAAATATTGAGCCAACTTCTTCAAAAAGTCTAGGAGTGACTTCGTTACATCCAAACTCTGAAAAGAAAACAGGGCGAGCGTATTCTTCATAGTCAGAAACAAGTACATCATACCCACTTGTATAGAATGTTTGTTCTCCACACCATTGGTAAGTGTTGACACCATAAAAGTCAACTGCATCAGCGACTGATCTCTCATTTGAGCATTCAAGATATTTGGATAAGGATATTCTATAGTTCAAATCGTCAGCAGCTGAATAACCAACTGGGATAGCTCTTGGGGAATGAATGTTGATGTAGTTTTTCATATCAGAGATAAGCTTCTTCACAAACACTGGAGAAGCACGAGCTGATTTTTTGTCATTGATGATTTCGTTACCAGCAAAGAATCCCAATGTGTTATTATATCCAGAGAATTGCTCAATGACCTTGAAAACATGTTCCAAATAGAACTCATTGTAAGTTGTCCAAGGCTCATATCTATTCAAATGTTGATGTTCAAGTGGAGAGTTGACATCTAGAACCAAGTAGATTCCTGCAGATGCGAGAAGAGTCATACATTTGTCGTGATTCAAGTCTGGGTTGATAGAATATACTCTGATTGTCTGTTGATAGTGTGTTAGAATAGTTAACGATGCGTTTCATGCATGGTAGGTATCAAGATACATTAATTCCCAATTCTTGAAACAAGATAATATCACGAGCACAGGCATTAGGATCTGACAAAGGGTCGTGAGCTTCATTGACACCTGATGAGCCGCCCGGTTGGTAGTCAACACCTTTCAAGAAGAATGGCTCTCTGGTGATCTCATCAATGAAATATCTTCCATGAATACCAATTGGATGAACAAAGGCGTGACAAACTCGTAGGAAAATGAATGCCAATAAGACATAATAACAAGGCGCTTTAAACATCTTCAGGTCTGAGTTGCTGCTGTCGGTTGATATCCACTTATTAAATAGGTCTGTGGATAATCAAAGAGTCAGATCTAAAAGTTATTATATGGTGCCGCCCAGTTAATTGTAAAATCGCTTTGACACAAAGCCAATATTATACCGGCGACCGCAAAATCCGGATCGGAATATGAAGAGATCACATTGCGCTATATATATATTACCAGCGGTCCGTCATTAGCTCGATTTTTGATTAGCATTGAAAAAAATGGAAGATACTGTGACCGCTTATCAAGCTTGAAACTACACGACATTGTACCAAGTGGATCAGATCTTACTCATTTAGAAAAAATTGTAGCTAATCTAGCTCATTGCAGTGACTCGGTGCACTGCCTTTTACAAACAACTCATAAACGCTTCAAAATATAATTATGATCAAACATAACATGCGAATTGTATAATGTCTATATATAGACGAGTTTCGAAATTTTTCAGTTTTATCGACCTCATTTTTTTTCTGTACATTTCAGATTTCAAGGTACTCTAGGATTTTAGATATTTTTTTTTTAATTGCAGTTTTTTTAACGAGATTTCCATCCAGTTTGCATGATATTCTACTCAAGGATGTCGAAAATACTAGACATAAACGATTTAGTGAGATTGGGAGCATCCGCTGCCCTTCTATAAATCTTTAAATGGAATGAGATGAAAATGTTCCTTCCTAAAAGGGAGGATATTTCGGTGGTACAGCAAACAGCGGGCTACCAAATTACAATAAAGTGGTTTCGTGGTCTAGTAGGTTATGGCATCTGCTTAACACGCAGAACGTCCCCAGTTCGATCCTGGGCGAAATCATTTTTTGCCATTTTTTTTCAATTTGGTTGAGGGAGCTCGATCCCTGACTGTGTTACAGACTGTTTTCGATGGTCAGTCTCGTAGTATACAGTCTAGCTTGATTTATCATCTCACAAGTCTTATGTTTGCTGGTTGGAGTTATTTTTTTTTGTGTTGCGAAAACCCTAATTCGAAAACCTGTGTTGCAGTGAAAACCACTTTCATATATGGCGAATTTCAAATAAAAAGGTCATTTCTGTTTTGCTCATATCACCCAAGTACACGATCCTTTAAGACTATATCATGGGAGTATATAGCATATAGCGTTAGATATTGTGTGTAGTTCAGTTATTCAGTCAGCATCAATCTGAGCGCATGTGGATTAACATCTACTCTTATATATTAATAAAATCCCAACAATTGGTTGCTATGAAATTCACTTCTTATAGCAGATCGTGGTAGTTCCAACATACCATATATGTTGTTTAGAGTCTAGATTCATCACTAGCTTTAGTATTCCCAACTATGGGCACGTCCAAATAAAATTCTTGTCAAGACCCATAACAACAATCACTAAGGTCGTGTAATGCTACAGACTTGTGATGTTACATTGATAAAAACTCAAGTTGAACAAACTATACAATCTCATTATATTTTTAACTAAACGGCCAAGAACCCATTTTCATCATAACCTGCGTAAATCTTTGCATCTTCTGTTAACTTACCACAATGTAAGATCACATCATCAACTAATAAGTTCAAGTTTTGAGCAATGAGCTGAACAGGGACACCTTCTGGCATTGATGGGGTATTCTCACTGATGAATTCATGGATTCTATCCGAGACAGACATACCGCTTTCGTTAGCGGAAGGAGCACTGACAAATAGACCGTTAGTTGTCTGTTGCTGTTGTTGACTGCTCTTGACACCTTGTGCACTCAAGTGTGAATCAATTGCACTTAGGTGATGATATAGGACTTCGTTGAAATCTGTTATTTCACGGAATGTTGTATGTTGTATATTTTTCTTACCACCAAACTCTTTGACAGACCCGGTAACAAAGACGTAAGTACCATCTTTCAAGAAGCTGTTTGATTCATCTGAGGCATGTTCATCGATCCATTTACGCAGTTCAATTGATCCAGTACCATCTTCAATTTGAATTTGTAAATTAGACGTGTTATCCGTCACTTTACGAATGACACCGACAAATGAGACCAAGTTTAACTCCAAATTGTGCACCACGAATTCACCATCCTGTATAACAGGCTTACTGTCATTGATCTGTTTAATTGTCACTGGTGTTAAACTGTTTTTCGTTTGAGTTCTTGTACTTTGTGATCCGCCACCATTAGAGTCAAATCCTCCTGAGTTGTAATCTCCCCCGTTGTAATCTTGGTTAAAACCACCGTATGGTTGATAAGCTAGATTGTGTTAGTGTTCATTCAGATCATTAGACAATACTGCTCGTCACTTACTAGCCATTTTGTCTATGTTTAAGTTCTGTTTTTTGCTATAACTCGTTAAATCTACTGTTGACCATTGCGCGTTATATTTTTGATTTCTTTGTTTTTTTTTTCGCGTCGTGATATCGTGCAGTAACCAGTTACCAGATGTTAAAGAGAAAGCCATACACATCTTTCTTCTTGAAAATTGACACATTAATTGTCAAAACCTGAAAGACAAGTCACTCGGCATTTGTGCTTCGAGAGATCACGGTGATAAAGTTTTTGAGACAGCGATAGAAGCTGGTGTTCTGATACCTACATGTATAATTCCAACGATTCCAAATGGTGAACCATCAAGTTTAACATTAATCAATCTCTATATACAAGAATATGTGCCGGTTTGTCTACAAAGACACGGATTTCGAGGTCTAACAACTATTTGTCCTTTTGATCTGGAAGGTAGTGTGTTTTGGTACCAAATTCTGGCTCTGCTTTATCTTGAACCGGAGCATCTTTAGCATGATGCCCTATCAAACCTTTCAATTTTTCTGGAATCTCGTCAAATACCAAATCATTTGTACTGGTGGAAACAGATTCTCCCTTAGCTTCCAATATATCCTTGATTGTAATTCTATCATCTGAGAAAATCTTCGACATAACTAGTTAGTATCACTGCGCTTTTTTGGAAACTTTATGGAAGTTGAACTTACCTTCAAATGATCTGCTATCAAGTGTCTATTATGACAGCCTGGGCATTGCACCAACACGGTACCTGATGTATATGATTGTTTCGAGATGACATGACTCGATCGGGTATCACATTTCTTACATTTGAAAGCAAGCATCAACTGTTCCTTTTCAGGCTTGATTTGAAGTTTCCCATTGCCATTCACATCAAGGTTATTGCTATTGCTTTTTGAAGACTGGAATCTGACGATTGAATGAGTGGTTTGACGTTGTAAGTATTGGTGGCATCTCATGGCAACTGGCTTTAGCAAAGCACTACCAACAGACGCTCTGTTTGCAGAGCAAATAGATTTTACGAAGGTTCTTCTCAACATGCTTAGACTCCAGCTAGAGTACCTCTGTAAATGTTTTTTAACTTGTTATAGTCCAGCAAGCAGTATATTTATATCTCATCGATCACTATAGCCATGGCATATGAGCTTAAAATTAATAATATCGATGATGGCATTTTGGTAAGTGGCCCTACCAACCCGATGGAAGCTCTGTGGGATTCCATTCAACTCCGAAAGACAAGTCCTAGTAAATTTTTATCCAGTCAAAGAGCAAAAAAACCAGAGTTTGAATTGAAAAGTTCTACTTCAACAAGTCTCAGGGTGATACTTATTGAATCCTGGCAAGATATTCCAGTCAGCTTGGAAGATTATGAGTTATCGATGAACCTTTGGGATTTAGTCTATTATTGTTTATAGAGGTGACATAAACAGCTACTAAACCACAAAGAAGTATAAAAGAATAGTTTTACAACAAATTGCAAGCATATAGTTATCAATTGTAGAGTTGGTATGGAGTCTTTCATGCTTTAGAGAGTGAAAAAAAAAATCCAAAAAATAATGATTTCGCCCAGGATCGAACTGGGGACGTTCTGCGTGTTAAGCAGATGCCATAACCTACTAGACCACGAAACCACTTTCTTGGTGTTTGGAGGTCTTCAAAAACCTGCGTGGCCAAAAAATTGGTAAGGGCAGCATCTTTCGAGTCCGACTATTACCGATGGGCATCTAAGGAACCAAATATCCTGCAGGGAATTGTCTAGAGTTCAGCAGAGATAATCTGTAAATATGTTACGACTCACAAGTGACCCTAGAGCAAAACAGGCGATTATTAAACAAAGGAAACATATTATCGAAAAGAAATCTTGATTTCAAAGTATTAGTCTTGTGATCGTACACATAGCTAGATACAGTATTTCACAATTTCATTTCAATAGCACCATATGTACCATACCTCCATAGTATATTAAATAAGTCTACTGTAATCATCTACATCAACATATTATAATATTGTGTTGTATATATTCGAATATATTAGCATCAAGTCGTTTCCAACACATCCATGAAATCTGACTCGTGCGCATGAAAAATCCCAAGCATAATCGTGAGCCGAAATTGGAACCGAACTGCTTGAATCATCATTGTATCTATCTCTCCCTTGTAAAGAGTGTTCACTGGTCCGTGGTCATATAGAATTGAAACAACAAACAAAAAAAGCGACATGTCCCTCAAAATAAACATAACATAAAGGTCACCGAAGAACATCAAGATAAGAGGTTGACCTCAAAAAAAAAACAGAGAATGTGATCAGCAACATCCATAAAACGAAAGTTAATCAAACAGGTTTTCCCACGGCACGACCAAAGTAAAAAAGTCGTCTCATAAATAGTTGGTTTCTCCTCTGATGCTTCCATGTTTCCCACTTTCTATGGTGCATCGATTAAGAGTTCATCAGTATCAAAAATCAGATAGTTATTCAAAAAGTTCATAAAAGGGTCATTAGTATAATCATAGTCTTTAATTAAAAAAGTCAATCTCTTGAAAGGGTTTGAATCAAAGGATTCCCAAAAATCGAACAAAACTGTTGGTGTGAATAACATCCTTTTCAGTTCGGATGAAACGTGGAACTTGGTCAATATGAACACAATGATGAAATTGTACCAAATGTGGAATTTCCTCGTTTTCAAGTTTGGGAATTGTAAAGAATCGTTTTGGATCTTGGGGAAGCAAACTGATAAGAAATGATTATTTTCAAAATTCTTCAAATCTTTAATCAATAGGAAAAGATCAAAATTTTGTGATAAATGAGTTGACGATTCATTGTAAACGTTGTTCAATTTCAACAATATTGTCAACACTTTGATCAAAAAATAATTCAAATCATTGAACAAATTCAAATGTAAGATCTTACTCAATAAGAATTCCACTTTATCATCATAAATCACACTGAAATAAGGTGCCACATTGTTCCAAATCGAGTTGTTTAAATCCAGTAACCAAATCTCGAAACAGTACATCAAGTTGTCGAAATTTTGCAAATTCTCATTACTCGTTATCAGGTTCAATTTTTCCAAAAAGGAATTATTATCATCTCGATTTATGGTACTTTGTTCAAAGACATCAATCTTCTTCAATTTGGTCGATAAGTTCAATGAATTTAAGAAAATGTTGTAATGATTTTCAAATCTTTCAGATTTCACATCTAGAGTATCCAAAAAATCACAATATTTCCTGAAATCTCTCGTCGTTAGCTTTTCAATTGGTTTTGTTTGGCTGAATTCCACTTCCATGTTGAATGATTGTAGTAGTAAAGTTCTTTGTAATGAGACGAATGTGAATAAAGAATGATCTATGGCAGGTAGTTGGATATACAAGACTTTGTTCAGAAATTTCTTAATGTTGAACCCATCATTAATCAATTCCACAATGGAGACTAGTCGTAATTGGTTCTTGTTCAGTTGATCATTGATGAAATCTAAACTGCGTTCGAAATCTTCATCACTTTCGAACAATTCATCTAATGAATGATACTTGAACCAATTTTTGAAATTATGGAACTTGTTGAATTTGTAAAACTTGTGAATGGTGAACGATTGATCAACAATCTTGACCTCTTTATAGTTTGTTTTGATCTTTGGGTCATAAACTGTACTCTTCAGGAAATTCAATCTTGAACCTCTTTTGCAAGTCTTGTGAGATTTGATACAATTATTACAGACGGGCAACGTCTCGTCACATTTGATATGTCGATCTCGACAGGTAAGACAGCCATTCCTCGATCTCAGCTTCACACCCGTTGTTGGTACTGTCATTATATATATGTTGGGATTGAGTGAGTCAGCGGCTGCTGTGTATGATAGTTTGTGTTCCTCTCTGTTCCTATAATTTGTGAACTCAGTAGCGCCTTGTTCTTTAAACCGTTTGGAAGAGTATCTAGTTGTTGTACTGTTCTCTCTTCTCCTCTGACTTAGATCTTGTGTTGGCGGCAAATGGTATAGTTGGTCTCTTCAAAAGTTTCTCCAAGAATTTTTTCTTTGGGTAATTAGATGAATGTTACTCTGTCAGTGGCCAAGCACCGTTATGTTTCATATTACCACCTCCTCGTGTAATCGGAATTGGGAAGACAGTAGCTCTATCCGTTGTAGTAGCTTGTATGGTTAGTTCTCCCAGTGGCGGGTCCTTGAAGTAGTTGTAATTGTCCCGGTGGTTTGATTCTTTTGTACGTAGAATACTAGATAAAAAAAATCTGGAATCTAAAAGTGCGACAACCAGATACCTAATAATGCCTGTTCACGTATGTACAACTTCCTCCTGGGAAACAAATGCAATGTGGGTTTGCCAGGTATAAGTCTGTGGAGCTGGTAATGAAGGTGGCGTCCGTAATTGTTGGAAATGATGTGGTGGGAAATATGGATCTTACCTGGACTTACATCTGGTGTCTTTTATTTCATACGTAGCCTGTACTGCTTCTACAGAGGAGTAAAACTTTATGCACTCTACAGGAACAAGGATCCCTCCCATGGAGACTAAAGTGGTCCTCATAACAGTACAAACCCTTGGGAAATTTGAGGCATAGGTACCCCATCTACACACAATTGGCGGATTCCCCATCGTTTTAGCATCATTAGCGGCTCTTTCGCCTGCTGGTCGATGAGCTGTAGGTGGATATGCACCATAAAGTTATATGTCTCATCTCTGATATGTGTCAAGAATAATTAATCATCAGAAGGGAAAAAAATCAATAATGATGATCGGTGACGTTTAAGGAGCTAAACAATTTAGGGCGACTGAGCCATGAAATCGAATACACTGCGTCTTTCCGGATAGAGTACCTATCTCCATGTGATCGTATTGTTATGATTTAGTCAGGCACCTGAAAGTTCGTGATCAAGTACCTGAGGCATCCACCAGCTGAGTGTTTCTCCAACAGGGCTCCCGGTCTAAGACACAATCCATTTGGTACCCACCTTTCTCGTTAATTGAAAACTGTAATTCTGATACTGAGGTTTTAAACAGAGATTGATATCTATGACCTAGCACTTAGCTACGAACTCAGGAAGTCAATGCTTTGTATTTTAATCACCAGCTTCAGTCTTCGGGGTTTGTACACAATGGACATTGGACATTGATCCACCGAGAATGGGCTCGCTCGCGTAAAGTGGACCTTTTCCACGAACCTACATGATTCCTACGTCTTGTTTAATGCACGATTCACTAACTGGAATACCAGGTACACCAGCTTGTAGATGATGATTCTCTATGACATATACAAACTACACACTATGAGGTAGAGTATGTAGCTGTACCTTAAAATCCACATCTATAAACAGTCAGCACCAAAAAGTACGGAATAAACCTTCTCCATTCTTTTCACACGTGCAAAATCATCCTGTTTGCCGAAGGTTCTTACTTTTGAAAATGTCGGATTTTCGCGAAAGATGCAGCGATCTTCGATCTGATTGGCCGTCGAACCATCGATTCTTTTTCAGGGAAGTCACGTGAAAGTTGGTGCTAAGGTCATGTGACATATCACGTGTAACTTTTTATCTTCGCTTCACTCTGCAGCTCAATAAAAATATCAAGGCTAAAAAACCGTACATATATTCATCTATGATGGCGAATAATTAACTAGTACAACAACCACAATGTCATACAACGGGATAGGATTATCATCAGCCAAAGGGTCAAGTACGAACGGGTATATCCAGAAAAACTATACTCATACCAAAGAAACAAACTATGCCAAAAGACAACAAAACAAGAAATCCAATTCGAAATTGATCAATGCCATAGTGAAAGATCAAAATTTGATCGATCATGATAATAAGCGGAAACAAATCGATTTGAAAATCAGTGAATACCGTGATAAATTGGAAGATGACGATGAACTGGACGATGAGGAGATTGACTTGAAATGTGAAACATATCGTAAAGAGTTGTTGAGAAAGTTTAATGTTAAACAAGGCTATAAATCGAGAAAGGATCGAGAGACTGAGGAGAGTGATTCAAAGGAGAAAGAAGTGGAGTATTGAAGCGCTACACCATGAATTGAAGGAGAAATGTATTTGTATTATTGTCTATGACTAGCAAGAGGAAACTTGTTCCTGATTATTTGTCCAGCAAATAATAGGATTATGCATATGATTTGAGATAATGTTATTAGCATGCTTTGATGGTTGTCTTTTGACTTGGTTTGATTTGTGTTGATTATTTCAAGATTTCATGATTGATTAAAATGTCTGTGTTTGCAGGAGATATTTTTAAATTTTTGGAATCCCAAATCAACATTCTTAAATCGTTATAAAACCAAATATCCCTTTTTGGATGATTTGGTTCAGTCTTCATGATAAATATCTTCATTTTGGATTTGTATCTTGGATAAGTTATGAATTTTTTGATGAAATCAATGGTTATTTCACTAGAGTTGATTGATGACAAGATTTCAAATTTGATTAACTTCCCTTTATTATTTCTAATTATTTTGACAAAGGAGAAGTCTTGGATATGGAACAGTTTACACAGCTCATCGTAAACTGAGATGTCATTTGGCATCGAAGGGTCATAATGTTCGAATGAAATGGCTTTCAATTGGAAGAAAGGTGATTGATTCATGATGTGTGATGATTGAACGTTTTGCAACAGCAATTGTTTATCCAAGTTTTGTAATAAATGGGAAGCAGCTGTATGTTGAACATCCAATGAACTCAGTTGTAGATCTCTTGTACTTAGTAGACTTAGGATCAGATCATTGATGTTTTCAAACATGATGAATCTAGCATTCAGATTAGCATTGAAAGGTCTTCCCTGTGGCTTTTTGGAACCTGTTCTTTTCTGTATTTTGAGGGCAGATTGGAATGGTGTATAATGTCTCTTTTTAGCCAGTTTCAAAGGTTCAAAATCATTAATCAAGATGATGTTTGGTGGAGTGATTGTAGAGTCAGTGGTGAATGTGTCATTTTGATTGACAAACTCCTCATTATGATGCACAAGGGTTTCATGGATCAAGTTTTCGATCTTGATCTTAGCTAAAGGATCTAGCTCTTTGTTAAGGTGTAGTAAGAAGTTGGCCATTGTTGTCTTGTAGTTTAGTATACGTTGATACACTATAGGGACCAAGTCATTTTGTCCTGAAGAAGGGTACTATACACCCATTTTTATACTGAATGATCTTGTTAAATGTTACATCAAGACAGTTTCCCTTTAAAGTAATCTATTAGATTTCAATTTAATAGAATTCGGAAATTGTGAAAGCACCCCACGAAGTGAGAACAAGCCAAAATGGTTTAATTGGGTCACGTTGACTCAAAGGTAGTTTTAAGTGGATAATAGCTCAACAATTAGCGATATGGAATAAAGAACAACATTCACACAGAGCGCTTAAGATTCTGAATTCAATCATATATTCAATGTACGATTTCAATCAGGGCGCCTGTTGTTACGTAGTTTTAGTACCATGATCTTGATCATCTCATTAGTATCCTTGAATGCGTCAAAAGAACAGTACAGAACAATTTTTCAATGTGACTGAATTACAAAGCGCTTAATTCCTTGCGTCATCATAGCTCAGCTAGCGCCCTACTATATGTACTTAGTCAAAGCTTGTGATACAATGGTCAAAAGTAAAAATATATATGATCTACTGTGTCTAGGTTAACTACATGGCGGTACCAATAAAAGAACCTCATTTCAACCGTGTGGTAACTAAAGTATCAGAAACAAGACAGCACTGAGATACTCGATATTACTGCAAGACCCAAGCCTATGTCGCATATATCATGAAACACCTTGGTAGGTAATTAGCCAGGACTTTAAGACTTCTATTAGTTCAACTGTCCTCTTATCTTATCGAAAAAACCACTGTGGCACGTGACTTTTCTTTTTCGTGCCTGGGAAGTCTCTGCCATTTATTTACGGCTCGCTAATGTCTCAAGTAAGCTCGTTTTTTTTACGTGAAATTTGACCAGGAAGGGAGCATACTATGTATCGTCTGTTGTAAGAGAAACTCCTGATAAATAAGCTGTAGCTATATAGCAGATCAATGTACTTTATTACAGACTCTCACAGTAGCTCTAGCCATAATCAGCTATGTAACAATAACCCTCGTGCCTAGTTCAATGGTATCGCCTTGAAAAGGCGCTACACTGGCGTTTCAGTCGTAATGTATTTCTTGTGCGCGTAACAGACATTTTCATTAAAGACACGTCCAGGCTTTTGAACGTATTTTCAATGAGTAAATTAATACCGTATCTTTCTCTATTGTCTTTGCTACCCATAGACTCTCTCTTCACTACCTAACATAAAAAGGCGATTTCACCATGGCTAGACTTAGTGAAAGAATCATAAGATTGTCCATCTTTGCCTTGGTCATCTTGGGGTTGATATATTTCATGTCAAATACCTCAGGTCCAACTTATGTCCAAACAACTGGTAAACCATTGCAAAACCAACAAGTTGGTCAACAACAACAACAACAACAACAACAAGCTGCCGCTGCTGCTCCTGCTGGTCAACAATCCCAACTAAACACCAAAATCGTTCCAGGTGCTGAATACGTTCGTGAAAATGCTACTTTCATCTCCCTTGCTAGAAACGAGGATTTATGGGAATTGGTTCATGCCATTAGATCCTATGAAGATCGTTTCAACAGACAATACAAGTACGATTGGGTTTTCTTAAACAATGAACCATTCAACGAGGAGTTCAAAACCGTTATGAGAACCCTGGTCAGTGGTGAGGCTAAGTTTGGTGTTATTCCAAAAGAACACTGGTCATTCCCTGAATGGATTGACCAAGAAAAAGCTGCTCAAACTAGACACGATATGAAAAATATCATCTATGGTGATTCTCAATCTTATAGACATATGTGTCGTTTCGAATCAGGTTTCTTCTACAGACATGAATTGATGTTGAACTACAAGTATTACTGGAGAGTGGAACCAAGTACTAAATTGCATTGTGATGTTAATTTCGATGTCTTCAAATTCATGAGAGAAAATAACAAGGATTACGGGTTTACCATCACAATCCATGAATACGAGGCTACTATCAAGACTTTATGGAAGACTACTCAAGAGTTTATTAAGGCAAACCCACAATTTGTTGCTAAGGACAATTTGGAAAAATTCATCTCTAACGATGGTGGGAAAACTTACAACTTGTGTCATTACTGGACCAATTTCGAAGTTGGTAACATGGATTTCTGGAGAGGTGAAGCCTACTCCAAATATTTCGAATACTTGGACAAGAATGGTGGGTTCTTTTATGAAAGATGGGGTGATGCTCCAGTGCATTCTATTGCTGCTTCATTGTTCTTACCACAAGATCGTGTCCACTATTTCAAAGAAATCGGTTACTTCCACGGTCCTTACAACAACTGTCCTATTGAAGACTCTTTGAGAATCAAGAACAAGTGTATGTGTAAACCAGATGATGATTTCACATGGAAGGATTACTCTTGTACCAAGTTATACTATGATGTTAAAGGGTTGACTAAACCGGAAGGTTGGGAAAAACACACTGGTTGAACCATTAAAGATTTTTGTATATCACTTTTAAATTCTGAAACCTTCATCACATATAAAACATTGTAGATTGTACCTGCTTGTTGTTGGATCTCGGCTATGGCGATGAGCACTACTACGTGAAAAAATAAAAATAAAAAAAAAAACACGCCCGCAATCGCGTTTTACATGTAAATGTGATCTCTATGCAAAAAGATAGAATACTATATACAACAAGCGCCCAACTACTCACCACAGCGGTAACACATTTAGCTGATTC
Source organism: Hansenula queroliae (assembly GCA_030674255.1). Taxonomy (NCBI): domain Eukaryota; kingdom Fungi; phylum Ascomycota; class Saccharomycetes; order Phaffomycetales; family Wickerhamomycetaceae; genus Hansenula; species Hansenula queroliae. The sequence continues at coordinate 18,061 of JAJLXP010000115.1, read as the reverse complement.
ATAAGAAAAAGCTTCACCAGGAGAAATACAATGCGTCGCTATACAAGACTTCTACGGTTCACAGGTGTGCTAATTATAATCATCTTCTTCATAACCCACAGACTTATAACGAAGAACCAGTATCAACATGTCTTGGATGTCCATACCAAATTGAAAGAGTCACACTACAACATAAACGATGATCTCCACTCTAGTGGGAACACTTCTAACACCAAGATCGTATACCAACTACCAGTGGATCCTGAAAGTTATCAAAGGGCAAATGCAACTTTTTTCACCTTAGCTAGAAATGATGATCTTTACAATTTGGCAGAAACCGTTAGATCCGTTGAAGATAGATTCAATCATCGATTCCATTATGATTGGGTGTTTTTCAATAATGAACCATTTTCGGATAAGTTTGTTAAGCAGATAAGTAACCTATGTTCAGGGAAGGTTAAATTTGAAATCATCCCACAAGAGTTTTGGTCTTATCCTGAATGGGTCGATAAAGGTCGAGCAAAGCAAAATAGAATATCATCATTGACCAAGATGCCCTATGGTGGGTCTGAGAGTTATAGATTCATGTGTCGGTTCTTTTCCGGGTTTTATCACAAGCTGGAAGTGTTGCAACACTATGATTATGTTTGGAGAGTGGAACCGGAGACTACACTACATTGTGATATCAATTATGATGTTTTCCAATATATGAAGGATAATGATAAGCATTATGGATTCACGATAAGTGTTCACGAGTTTCCCGAGACGATACCCACGCTATGGTCCACAGTGACGAAATTTATTGAGATGTATCCACATTTGATCAATTCCAAGAATTTATTAGATTTCGTCTCAGATGATGAAGGGAGATCTTATAATCTTTGTCATTTCTGGACAAATTTCGAGATTGTCAATTTGAATTTCCTTAGATCTCATGCTTATAACAAGTATTTTGAATTTTTGGATAGATCGAATGGATTCTTCTACGAGAGATGGGGTGACGCCCCAGTACACTCAATTGCAGTGGCTTTGTTCCTAAGCCCTGAACAAGTCCATTATTTCGATGATATCGGATACCACCATGCTCCAATGTCCAATTGTCCTATAGACAATGATGTGTGGTTGAATGGGAATTGTCTTTGTGATCAGATGCAAGATGCCTCGTTCAGACCTTATTCATGTACACCAAAGATCTATGAGTTGACACATAGAGCCAAACCAAAGAATTGGCAACAGCATGCCCAATTGGAGTTGCCGAATTACTAGAGATCTGTATATACTTATTAATGAGTCATGTTTATAATAACCTATGTTGTCAAGTCACAAGACAAGACATCTTGTAAATTGATTCACCGTTAACGTTCCATGCCACATAAATATTGTAACGAGTCTAGTCATCATTAGAATTTAGCGCCGTAGCGAATCGCGCCAAAAAAACCAGCAGGTTCCCACTTTGGTAAGCGCCGTTGTGGCATTGGCGCACTTTAAATTCTGAGTTTCCGCCAAATTCACCATTATTCCCCCATTAGGCAATCCCTGTCGCACCGTCGATGTCAGTTGCACTTTGCAGTTGTTTCTTTCCTTTAAAGAACACAACGCTATAACCAGAGGCCCTGAGCACCAGGAAAGCGTCTGATTAGGGAAATTAAAGTGTGGAGTATCCATCACTGAACCCTGACACATACAAACCCATTGTCTTCAGGTCTATATCAACATATTCATCACTATAGACCACCATGGACACCGTACAACTCGATGACTCTTCAGCTGCAAGAGGAAAAAGTTTTCTCTCCGTTGGATTTCGCCAGTGGTGGGTTGGCCGCACAAATGCCTAATCGGGACAGCGCGCTCCCAGATAAAGAGATTAGATGAAGGGTTATTAGGTATGGATGAAGAGTGTTGAAGAGAGGAATTGAGTGGGTGTTTGGTATAGTTTTGTAGTGATCTTTACATAGGATTGTAGAGCAGAATCTCAGCTATCTAATGGTGTCATTTTTGTACCCATTTCCCCAAGAGAGCGTGGTGATAATCACTGTTTAATCCATTATGTCCCCTGCGTTTACCGTTGTGAATCAGATATTTTCACTTCCGAAGCTGCAATAATTTGAAACCTTGATGGAAAAATTATAAAAAGGATCACTTCCCACCTCTGGATCTTCATCCTCAATCCTCTCTTTCACTTCTTCATTCAATTGAACTCTCAATTAATACTCACACATATACACACACAATGTCCAAGGGAAAAGTCTGTCTTGCATACTCTGGTGGTTTGGATACCTCAATCATCTTAGCCTGGTTATTGGAACAAGGTTATGAAGTTATCGCCTTCATGGCCAACATTGGTCAAGAAGAAGACTTTGCCGCTGCTGAAAAGAAAGCCTTGGCTATTGGTGCTACCAAATACGTCTTGGTCGATGTCAGAAAGCAATTTGTTGAAGATGTCTGTTACCCAGCTATCCAAGCCAATGCTATCTACGAAAACGTCTACTTGTTAGGTACCTCTTTGGCTAGACCAGTCATTGCTCAAGCTCAAATCCAAGTCGCTGAACAAGAAGGTTGTTTCGCCGTCTCCCACGGTTGTACCGGTAAGGGTAACGATCAAGTTAGATTCGAATTGTCCTTCTACGCTTTGAAACCAGATGTCGTTGTCATTGCTCCATGGAGAGACCCAGCTTTCTTTGAAAGATTCGCCGGTAGAAAAGATTTGTTGGCTTACGCTGCTGAAAAGAACATCCCAGTTACTCAAACCACTGCTAAGCCATGGTCCACTGATGAAAACTTGGCCCATATCTCTTTTGAAGCTGGTATCTTGGAAGACCCAGATACCACTCCACCAAAAGATATGTGGAAATTAACTGTTGATCCATTAGATGCTCCAGAAACCCCAGAAGATTTCACCGTTTACTTTGAAAAGGGTAAACCAGTTAAATTAGTTTACACTGAAGAAGGTAAAGAAACCATTGCTACTGAACCAGTTGACTTGTTCTTGACCGCCAACAAATTGGCCAGAAGAAACGGTGTTGGTAGAATCGATATCGTTGAAAACAGATTTATCGGTATCAAATCAAGAGGTTGTTACGAAACCCCAGGTTTAACCATCTTGAGAAGCACCCACATTGATTTGGAAGGTTTAACCTTGGACAGAGAAGTTAGAGCCTTGAGAGACTCTTTTGTCACCCCAGCTTACTCCAAGATCTTGTACAATGGTTTGTACTTCACCCCAGAAGGTGAATACACCAGATCCATGATCCAACCATCCCAAAACACTGTTAACGGTCAAGTTAGAGCCAGATTATACAAGGGTTCTTTGATCATCTTGGGTAGATCTTCTGAAACTGAAAAATTATACGATGCCACCGAATCATCCATGGATGAATTGACCGGTTTCCAACCACAAGAAGCTTCTGGTTTCATTGCTGTCCAAGCCATCAGAATTAAAAAGTATGGTGAAGCCAAGAGAGAAAACAATGACCCAATCACTTTATAAGTTTCTGGTAAAACTTAGGTAAAGATATATAGAAAAAGTTTTATAGTTTAAGAGTTTAATGAATTTTGTGTTTTTTTGAAGAACTGGTCTCGTATACGTCTACGATTTCATTAACGTAATTGACATGAGTATTATTATTATACATAAAGAAATAAGCCATTAAAATCATAAAAAGTATTCACTTCTTTGAGTCTTTTGAGGTGCAACCTTTTCAGTATCATCAGGAACAGCACTGAAAATCTTGAATTTAGGAACTAGGGAATCATCAACTTTCATAACACTTGCAACATTACCACATCTATAACAATAGTTTGGAGCACTCCAAACCGTTACAACATCTTTATCTTTGAAATGATATTTGAACCCCTCCATAACTAACTGGTGTGCTCTTGCAATCAATTGCAAATTGTTGACATGGTTGAATTCACGGGCAACTGGACTACCAAATAACCAACCTGCACCTCTTGGACTCACTTGCCATGTATCCACTTCATCAGGATCACTCCAAACTAAATCACAGAACCCACCTTCATGTGGCACTTCTTGAGCTCTTGATAACACTCTGATTTGATCCAACATTCTAATCTCTGGTGAAAGACCACCATGGACACAAAGAATTTTCCCATCAATTATAGCAGCCAAGGTTAAGAAATCAAACACTTGACAACAATATTTCCAAACAGTGGTAGACCCATATTTGGTTAAACATTCTTCATAAAACCCATAAACTTGTGTTATCTGTCTTGACTCGTGGTTCCCACGCACTAATGTCAATCTCGATGGGTATTTAACTTTGAGGCACATTAATAAAGTGAATGTTTCCAAACTGAAATAACCACGATCAACGTAATCACCTAAAAAGATATAATTTACCGAGCCTGGTAACCCACCACTTATTCTGAAAAGTTCCAACAAATCATGAAATTGACCATGAATATCACCACATACCGTGACGGGACTCTGTACAGGTTGGATATTTGATTCCTCCATTAATAACTCTTTGACCATCTCACAAAGCTGTTTCATATCAGTCTCTGATAATGATTGACATTTCTTGACTTCTTCGAGCCAAACATCTGGACCTCTTTCCACCATCTTGATTTAGTATTATATATTGAATTGAATGAGTCTTTTATCTTCTCTCTATGACTTGTAATGATTGAAAAAAATGGCAAACAGGTAATATGATGATTACAAACAATAGCTTGTATATCTCCTTCTTTCGCAGTGGAAGAGTGATGAATCAGATATGCGTCTTTCCCCAAATTCAACAATAACTCAGCAAATCAGCAAAATCAACAACAACAGCCTTGTACCAATCGAAATTCAGCTCCTCTTTCTTTCAATATTGTTCCATACTGATTAGCCATAGGTATAATGACTTTTTTACTCGTCCACTACCAGGAAAAATTCGCGGGAGGAAAATCAGGCAAAAATGTACAAATTGGGAAATTACCTAATTTGGAAATAATAAGAGCTTATGGCCAATTTTAATGAACATTTTACTACAGAGTTTTCTGGATCATGGTGATAATGATTTATAAAGTCTTTATTGGAATATCCATTTACAAAGAATTGTTTTCAATCCATCCATTTTTCATTCGAGGAAGGTCCAAATTTCCGTTGATACGTACTTGGAATATCTGTAAATGGTTCCTTCTTGGACAAAACCAATGTTCTAGCTCTTGACAAAACATTCCCCTTGATCAAATCGTTTTCATTGAGAGAGACGCATACATTTTCAATGAAACTATCATCAATAGGTTCGTTCATGATCTGGTATAGGTATTGATTACCAAATACTTGTGTTTGTTCTTGAGATGAACCAATGGAAATTCGAAGCACAGCAGCAATTTGATCGTAGCTGAACCTTGTTGATTGGGTGAGTTTAAAGATTTGATACAATGCATTTCGGAATATGAGTATTCTTGATCTTTGTGCCAGTGGGATCAGTAATGTCTTGTCTTTAAAATATTGTTGATTGTCAAAGAGATGTTTTTGGAACCCAAGGAAGTTCCCATTAAGTAAGTGAACCACTAAAGGTGCATAATGGTGTTGTAGTTCAGGTGATAAGCTCAATGTTTGCTTACTGGGTATCTTTCCAATCAATAGACTAACAGGTATCAAGAACCGTAGTATTCTAAATGTGTTTTTCTCATTAGTGAACTTGTTTGAATTTTGGTAACTCCATGAAAGGTGATAATAAGACTTGTAAAATTGACTTTTGATCAAGTAGTATTTCCCCAAAATGTATCTGTATTCGACTTGTTGCGCTTTTGGATATTCTTTGAATTTCAGACGTAAAAGATTCACGTTGGCGAAAATATTGGCACATAACAATGGATTCCCAATGATAAAGTATATCTTATTTAAATTGTTAACAATGAAGATAATCAACATTCTTTTATTAGATTGGCCTTTCAAAGCTCGAAGATGATTGAATATTTTGGTCAAGATTGTGGAGATGAATGTTAATCTTTTGAATTTTTTACCATCATTCTTGGTGTTTAGGAAGAAATCGACTCTCTTCATGATTGGTACGATAAATTTGACGCTGTTGAATAGCAATGAGCTCAAATGGTTCCCAAAAGTGTTGTTGAGGAAGGCAATTGATAAATCGTTTAGGAAGACCAGGAACAGATCATGACTCTCTAAGATAGACCACGGGTTGATATCTCGACATAGTTTCAAGTAAGACACGACCATTGTGTTGAAGGGAAGCCAATCGTTATCCAAAAAATTCTGTTTCTCGACGAGCTGCTCCAAATCAAGTGATAAGTTTGATTGTAACTCATTCTGTAGTGTTGATATCAGCGTAGCAGCTTGAGGGTCTTGCAAATCGACGGGGAACAAAGCAGCAAATTGGGCCGAGGCATCGTGTCCCAGCGCAGTAATTGTGGTTGCTTTGACCCTTTGGAGGAATTGGTCCACAGCAGACATTTTGTTGATCCCCTTGGAGTTCTGGTTCTGGTTTGTGAGTGATTTCCAAATGTTGAGATCTATTATTTACACTTATTTTTCCGATCGTCGCTAATTAGGAAAAAAATCATAGAAAAATGATCTCAAGTGAATCCAAAGGTATAAAACATTGAGAAAGCCCCAGCCATATCATCCATAGATAGAAGTTACCGTTACCAAGGGCCAAAGATGAACGTTGCTAGTGCTAGAAATCCTGCTGGGAGACCGAAAATCCTGACTAGAGAAGACTTCCAGAGCAGTCAGGCGAAGAAAGCTCAAGCGTCAGCTGCTTCTTCTTCTTCGACATCAGCAAATGGTAAAGACAGAGCTACTACCAATGGAGCAAAATCAAAGTCAAGCAACAAGAAACGATCCAGTAGCAAAAAGACCGTGAAGACATATAAATTGGTTGTCAGATTGCTACCACCAAACTTGACCGCTGATGCGTTTTGGGCTAAGTTGGGCGATGCCGTCAATGAGAAAGATGTTTTGGACAAGTATTACGTCCAAGGTAAATACTCCAACAAACCGTTCAAGTTACCATCGTATTCAAGAGCCTACATTAACTTCAAAGAAGCTCCAGTGGTTGATCAATTTGTTGCCAAGTTCAGAGAGACCGTCTTCGAAGATGATAAAGAGAGCATGAAGGCTACGTTTGCCATGTCAATGTTTGACAAGATGCCTCAGAAGAAACCTGTTAAAGCTGAGCCTGTCAAGACATTGGATACACTTCCTGCCTACAAGGAGTTTTTGAAGTTTTTCAATGGTGAAATTGAAAGACCAAAGTCTTTCTTACAAAGAAGAGTTAAGGCAGAAGCTAGTGAAGAAGCTAACGCTAACGTTGATGTTAAGAAGAAGGAAAAGGACACTGTGAAAGATGGTGAAAAGAAGAAGAAGAAAAAGAAGAGTGCTAATTCAGAAAAAGACCTTGAAAAGAAGAACAAGAAGAAGAAAGCTAAAAAAGATAAAGAAACAACACCAGCAGCTGGCCAAGGCAGTAGCGATAGCGGTACTGCTTCGCCTAATGGTGCTACTGCAAACGCAGAGGATAAAAAGAAGAAACCAAAGAGAGTTCGTAAACCAAAGAAGAAAGTAGGTGAGCAAGCTGATGCTCCAAATAAAGAACCTTCAAAGCCAAAACCAGCAACACCATCTAACAAGGACACTCAGAAGAAGGCCTCTAGACCTAGATCCAGTGGCTCAGGTAAACCTAGGAAGGAAGCGCCAACACCAAATACTACAGGTGGTGCATCGAATGGTAATAACAATGGTGAGAGCAAACCAAAGAAGATCCAACTCTTGAGCAAAAAGAAGAAGAAGGAGGACTCTCCAACATCGACAACCAGCACAGCTACTCCAATAAAGAAGCCCGTCTTGTTGAGAAAGTCTGATTGATCTCGGCGGCGGTTTTGTGTAACAGCATCTTGATCAAGGTGGACCCTTTTCCGAATTGTTTGATTTGATCGACTCCATATTAAAATGTGAAAATATGAGTTACTTTGGATAAGCGCCTGGCTCATAGTCAATGAAAGATGTATGAAGAATCGAGCTTAAAGTTCATTAGCGCCGTGGTTAATTGGTTATCACTGTTCCCAGACTCAAAGTTCCGCGGTACAGATGATTACTTGTACTTAATCAAACCATTGGTCATCAACGGGGCATTACAGTTATTAATCGGTGAGGAGTTTGTTGTGGAAGGGTTGGAAGAGTACTTGATCCAAGATGGGGATGAAGTGGGCTCGTACAAGTTGATCTTTCAATCATTACGCAATTTCTTCAAACAGAACATGTTGAAAAGAAGGAAATTGAACAAGTATCTTGATTTGATTAAAGTGGATGAATTACTGAAAGGTGATGTACACGCTTTGACGATGTTGTGTTTCATCTTGTTGGAGGTTGGAATCCACAGTTACAAATCGAGCATATCTATCTCAATCATTTCAGTCTTGAGTGAAGAAGATCAAAAAGAATTGAACAAGTTTATGTATGATGAAGATGACTTGATTGGTAAGAATTTGTTGTTGATCCAAAAATTGAACTGCTTGGAATTAGAGAATTTTAAATTGAAAGAGGATTTAAAAGACAAGGAATTCACTTTGAAGAAGTTGATACAACAAGTCAAGTTGAAAGAAGTTGAAAGTAAAGAGTGCACAAATGGACTTGAAGATGCCCTATTGACCAAAGACGATGAGTTGAAGTTGTTGCAAGAGCAAGTGCTGATGTATAAACAGCTGAACAAAGACTTGAATGGTCAAGTGGTGCAACTAGGTAATGATTTGAAATACTTGAACATGTCACATTCAAGACCGGTGAGTTCACCAAATAGAAGAGCAATGGTTGAGAAAACAACCATACAACAAAACAAACTCTGTGAAAAGACACCATATGAAGCATTAAAATGGGAATATAACTTGTTGGTTGATTGGATACAACATATCCATGGTGCTAAGAAACCGCATCGTACATCTACATAATATTTCGGATCCAAATGGAACACTTTTGATATATATGTAATAAAAATGAAGTAAAATTAAAGCATTGAATATGTATTTATACATATATGTGTATGCAGACAGATTATGGTAGAAGTATATGCCCAGATAATACAAACGTGGCATGGAGGAGAATATTGTAATCCTCCTATTAAATCACAAATTTTGAGAAAAAAAAAAGACAACAACAACGAGATTCTAAAGAGTAGACAGATATTCATCTATTCATTTAAAAGAGGGCATCCAATGTACAACAGACACACAATGCAGCAAGACAAGCCATACAACAATCGTTATTACTCTTTTGTTGTGGTTGTTGTTGGACATAAACCGGTTGTTGTTGTTGGTAATACCCTTGTTGTGGAGGACCTTGTTGATAATAACCTTGTTGTGGAGGACCTTGTTGGTAGTAACCTTGTTGACCACCATAAGATTGTTGTGGATAGTCGTTAAACCCTCTTTCACCCTGGGCGCCTGATGGTGGTGGGCCTGATGGAGCAGAGTATTGTTGGTTGTGGCCTGGTGGAGGACCAGCTGGAGCAGCGTGCTGTTGGTTAGAGGCGGACTAGATTTGTTAGTATATTATATTCATTCTCTGTCATTTGATCTAGTATTGGTGAATTCGATTGTTGGACAGTATTGAGCTCCACATAGTCCACCCTTTCTCGGGAATGACAATGGAGGTCACAATCAAAAACGCAGCTCAATCTATTCATCATTAGTTTTCCATTCATTCAACTCACGTTATAGTATTCTTTAGCAGACATTTCTGTGTAAATTGATAGCGCTTTGTTTGTGTTTAAACAAACAATATAAGTACTCGGGTACTGCAAAAGGGTCTTTTCATTTTTAAAAAGGCTGAATGAAACATCGCCACTTTTTTTTTTAAATTTTCTTTTTGGTCACGTGCTCTGACCCGTGGGTGGTCTGCCAAGTTACAGAGTGTCAATAAGAATGTATAAATATACATCAATATATATGATTCTATTCTCTATGAATGTTTTCTACGTACATTGTGTTCACCCTCTAACGACAAGTCTCTCATCAGCACCTTTCATCAGTCTTTCTCTCAATGCGTTATCCCATGCGAATATATAAAGCCCTTTAACACCTCTAGTCAACAAGACATTCAAAGAGTTCAAAATGATACGTTCTTTCACTTTATCAACATTATGAATATTCTTCTTCTTAGTGAACCCTGCGTTATCATCATATAGTTCGGGTCTGATCAAGAGACAATCATTTCCAGGGTCATACCCTATTGATCTACCCAAGATGATCCCAGCGTAGTTCAAGTCAAACCCTTGGATTGTATACACTGACCCAACTTCATCAATAGTATCATCTCTTTCGGACCATGGTGTTGTTAATTGCGGCAAGTACCTATCCCAACGTAATTTGAATTCATCAGATTGTGAGGTGACAAAATAATCTTTCCCATCAAGTCTATAGGGGAAATCATAAGTCGCTAGGATTCTAGATTGACCATGTTTGGAGTTTTGTAATTTGATGGCGTCATACATGGTTTGACAACTTTCAAAGATCTTCAGTTCAAAATCTGATTTCGGGTCATCTAAGTCGTCAGTAGGTAACGTTAGAATGGTCTTGTTTGTAGAGATTTCAGTGATCCAATTGATCAAGTCCGGTTTAGCAGTGATTCTAAACTGTTTTGTCAAATTAAACATTTCAAACTCGTGGATCTTCCCTGAGTTCAAGAAATCATTCAAGTTTGCACCATCCTGTCCATCTTTCAAAGCCCAATAAGATCCCATTCTCAAAGATTGCTTCTCATCAAAGACGATGATCACCACTTTAGAAATTTTTAAAAGTTCTTCAAGATGATTATCCTGTGTGAATTTTTTGAAAGGATCTTTGAAAGTGGCTAATAAATGTGCTTCATCAATGATCAAAACATCAGTCTTTTGCTTAGTGGATGATTTATGGAACTTGTTAATCAATGAAGTTGGTCTTTCAAGATCAGTTTTCGAGATGTATGGGAATTGTTTGGAGATTTGATGATACAGTTTAAGCATTTCAGGGTGATTGACCACTAGACAGTTGTTTGTACCTGAAAGAGTTCCACCTTTTGTAGTTTTGGCCTGTTTTTGGATCTCATTGAATAGAGCGTTCAAAATAACACTTTTACCAGTACCAGCATCACCATTGATCACAAAGACTGAAGGTTTATTGGACTTGTTGCACTCAAGATTAGTTTTGACGAAATTCAGTATTTTTGATTTGAGGGCTAGTTGTTCTTGTGAAAGCTCAATTTGTGAGATCTTGATCACAGCGGCACTTGGTCCAGTTGGTTCATTAATATGGTTAGGTCTCTTGTTGGAGAATTTGTTATTTGGAGCCTTTGCAGCGCCTAATGATCTCTTCTTCGAGGACATGCTGGACCTAGTCGATCTCATCACCTCCATAGATTTGGAAGCCATTTTGATTTGTGCTATATAGGACATATCTATGAGTTAGTTAGATATTGTAGTACTTTGAAATATGTTGATCTAAAGTCCGTATAGTGAGAAGTGAAATCACGTTCTGGTTCACGTGAATATCACATGATTATCACGTGCTATATTTTTGAAAATCTTTTTCCCATGTGAATTTGATTTTCTTGTGGTTTTTTATGATGTAATAAGCAGCCAACCTTAGATCACCTCCACAATTACTTTCAGACAAGTCACAAGATTGGCATTGGTGTGTTGCTTTGGAGTCTCTTGTTGCTTAATCTGATTGTAGCGAGTTTTGCTAAAGGTCCTCCCTAGATACGAGCGCTGTAGCAACAGAGCTGGGGGACTTTTGCACCAGATGAAGTCATGGAGTGAGCCCATTATACACTTGTTTACTTGTAAACTTCACGCCATCTGAGCTTGGATCCCCAAAGATAGGCCGTGTGTAAATAAACAGAGAACAGAGAACGTACGGTTGTACTCGAGATTCAAGGTTCACATGGCTGGGGAGAGGCCACCCAAGTCTAGTGCCATACCATAGGTTTCCATACCCTCAGTCCAATCACGATCACTCACCAGAGCGCTCCGTCTCCCATAGGCTGTCTACTTCTAGTGTGCTCTGCTCTCTTTGCTCGGAACGTCGCGCGTGGTCACTTGCTTCCGGGGCTATGTGCCCTTCTTAAGTACTCGCGAATGTGTTCTGCGCTGCACTTTTTACCCCTATTCGAAGCGTGCACTGCACAATTCTCAATTTTCTCAACAGCTGGGAGGGAAATAAGAAATTCTGTTAAATTGCAGCTGGCAGCGCCAGGAAAAATTAAAAAAAGATACACAGCGCCAAAGCACTTTTATAAAACTAGACAACTTTCCCCTGGCTCAACCAACTGCCTGTTCACTCATTACACAAGAATAACTTGGAAGAAGAACACCTTCCAACAACCAAAACCACACTAACCCACTACCCCTTCGCTACCTTGCAACTCAAGCGCCCTACTCGAACCACTACTTTTTTTTCGTTTTGCTAGCTAAGCGCGTTACTCTTTGTTTTCATTTACCACTGTTTGTTACTACGGCGGCAGACGAACAGAGATCAATTTCAACGACAACAACAACAATAAGCACCAATTAACAACAGCTATACCATTCAACTAGATGTCAATATGAGAAAAGAACTACAATTCCTAATAGGCGCACACTTGCTCGTTGTTGTGTTCTTGCTGTACCAAACTTTTGACCTGATCACTTTGGCTTATGACGATGTTGGTAAAGATGAACTAACTCACGAGGATATATATCCAGCAAATGCTTCTGAATTGCCTCAAATCATTCCTAAAATCATTCATCAAACTTATAAAGATACAAACATCCCAGCTCAATGGGTGAAAGGTCAACAAAACTGTGTTGATTTGCATCCAGACTATCAATACATCCTATGGACCGACGACATGGCTAGAGAGTTTATCAGTGAAGAATACCCTTGGTTCCTCAAGACTTGGGATGGATACAGATATCCTATCGAAAGAGCTGATGCTATCCGTTACTTCGCACTAAGTCATTTCGGTGGTATCTATATCGACTTGGATGATGCCTGTGAGAAGAAATTGGATCCATTATTAACATTCCCAGCTTTTGTTCGTAAAACTACTCCAACAGGTATCTCCAATGACGTTATGGGCAGTGTACCAAAACATCCATTCTTCTTGAAGACTATTGATAACTTGCAACGTTACAATTGGAACTATTTCATCCCTTACTTGACAATCATGTACTCTACAGGTCCATTATTCCTAAGTGTCATTTGGAAACAATATAGACGTTGGGGAACCGTGCCAGAAGCTGGAAGAGTTAGAGTGCTAATGCCAAAGGATTACAAACAATTTGAAAATGCCTTCTTCTCCTACACTGAGGGTTCATCATGGCATTTAGATGATGCTAAATTCATCAAGAGTTTGGCTCCTCATATTGGTCTTTGTGTCGTTATTGGGTTTGCCATTGCAGCCGTGGTATTATTTGGTGAATACAGATTGTACCTATGGTTGATTAACGGTGGTTACAAGAACAATTTCATTTCTAGATTATGGGCTAAACATGTTACAAAGCCACAAATCAAGAGAAATAGAAAAAACTCAAACTTACCAAGAGCTGATTCAATATTGTTATACACAAAAGAAATTGAACAAGATGTTTGAAAGCCAATCATCACAAATTTTACACACAAAAGACTAACAGACTCTCCATCTGAATGATACATGACTCGTCATTAATTTTTTTTTTTCAACATCATCCACATTTTTACACTACTACTCATCACATTGTCTTCAAAGAGTTACAGCATGAAAGATATTTCCTCATTCACTCCCCTATTTTTAATGATTGTGTTTCCCTAATTTTCATCAACACATTTTTTTTTCTATCCCAATGATATAACCAAACAAGGCTGTTGTTGATTCAACAGCTGATATCTCATTCTTCCAATCATTTCAATCTCTGTACACTAAAAGTGAAAAGAAAAAGAAAATCCATTTGTTTTACCTAATCTATATTTTTTGTGCCCAACCACGGTCCGGTTCACCTCACTCATAATTTTGCTTGAATTTATAATATATATGTATAAAGAATAGTTGCCTTTATTAATGACATTTTACCTTAATATACTGAAACTATGTAGAGTCGATACGGACCTGTTCAGCCAGATTAGCTTGAAGCCCACAATCATTATCACGGTCAAAGACGAGTGCACAAACTAACTCCTATAACCTAGTGTGAGGGCATTGACACCATGAGACAGTGGACATGTTTCAAGACTTCAAACTTAACTTGGGACTTGATTCTTGAAGCTTCAACTTTCAATAAGAGTTTAAGCTCATCTTCGACTTGAATCGCGTACCACCTAGGTACCTGGGCGACGGGTCCTGTAGGCACGCGAACTATACACGCTTGTTGACAAAACATCTGAGACAGGGCCCAGGGGGTACTACATATAACACGTCGTATAATCTGAGTCGCGTGTCGACTTCGAAGTCTGACTGAAGGCATGTTTGACTCTTCTAGAGGTTGAGCTATGATTCTCTGAAGCTTCGAAGTTAGATTCAAGTTCCATATTCATGATCATCTCAGCGGCGCGGTGCACCTGCGCGTTATATAGAGTTCCGATTATAGTCGTGAGCAATCCACAAGGACAGTATACAGTATAACGTACCGAGTTCCAGATTCTAAGGCTTCAAGTAGAGATAAGTTCTTAGAGGTCTACGTTTACCACGGCCAGGCGACAGATGTCTTCATATGTGTACTATATGCAATTTATCTATGCTCGATTAATATAATTGTAGAATTGCTTGCATATTGCTACTCTTATAAAGTCGACAGACAAAATATATATTGAAACAAACAAAAAAGACAAAACAATAAAGAACAAGGATATATAGAACACTAATAAGAAAAAACAGAGGTTAGTAAGAGTCTTTATTTTGGTAGTAATATAGATGGAAAGAAAAAAACTTATAATACAGAATAAAAACCCTCTTTTAAAAGTTTCAAAGTTTAAGCCAAAGCAGCAGTACCACCAGTCTTAGCCAACCATTTGTTAACAACAGATGAGGATAAACCGGAAGAGAAGTCATCATCAACTTGAACAACGTGGATAGTCTTGTCAGCTTTGAAGATGGCAGCACCTTTGAAAGAACCAGTAGTTGGTCTTTGGAAGTAATCTTGGGAACCACCACCACCAGTAGTAGTACCATCGTTACCTTGACCATCGTGGATGTGGGTGATCATCTTGTCTTGACCTTTAGTCAAGACTTCAAACAAATCTAATTCACCACAACCAGTCTTCCAACATGAACATTGAGCGTTACCGTATTGCAGAGTTCTTGGAATCTTAGCGTTTAATAACCAAATAGCTGGCATGTCTGGGTTAGAAGCACCAGAGGAAGAAGAGTCAGTTGGCATTTGGAATTCAAAGACAAAGATCTTTTCAGCACCACCAAACCCATGGTAAGCTGGAATGTTGGATCTGTAGTAACCACAGTCACCAACAGAAGAATCTGAACATGAAGAACCGGAGAAGATCATGAATTCTTCATCAGAGGCGAAAGTAACTTCGTTCAAGGCGTGAGCGGATGAAGCACCATCAATACCGTTAGCAGCGGCATAAGAGATGGAGTTACCAAAACATGAAGACCAAGTACCAGAGCCATGGCCACCCTTGTAGTTCATGAAAGTACAGTTAGTGGCAGAACCTGGAGTGTAGTAAGCAACTCTGTTGTAGTCACTTGAACCACTGGATGATGAGGATGAAGAAGAAGAAGAAGTAGCAGCCTTGGAAGAGGTGGAGGAAGAGGTTGAAGACAAAGTGATGGTAGAAGAGGTTGAAGCCTTTTGACCTTGGTTAGCAGAAGAAGAGGAAACCTTCTTGTCAACAACTTGAGCAGCTTCGGTGGAAGTAGTTGAAGCTTGAGCGGCTTCAGTGGAGGAAGTAGCAGCAGCAGCATCTTCAGTGGTAGCGGTGGTAGCAGCTTCAGTAGAGGCAGCAGTAACCAAGTTACCGTTAGAGTCAACGTAAACGGTTTCAGTAACTTCAACGACTTTAACAGCAGCTTCTCTCTTGTGAGCATGGTGGATGTGTTGAGTAGTGGTACATTCTTCTTCAGCAACGTCTCTCTTCTTCTTGGAAGAGGATGAAGATGGGTAGTAAACACCAAATTGCAACAATTTCAATGGACCTCTGAAATGAACAGACAATTCTTCATCTAATGGAGCATTGGAACCACTGAAAGATTTGGATTGTTGAGTACATGAACATGAGGACTCATCCATGTTGGTAACATCTTGGTATGTACCAGAGTAACCAACGTTAGAGTAGACAACGGCATCAACTTGATCACAGTAATAGTTACCACCAACTAAGGAACAGGCAGCATCAACAGAAGCGATGGCTGTGATTAATGACAACAAGATAGCACTGGAGAACTTCATTGTTAATCACGAGAATGGGTATTGGAAATCTTTAAAAGAGAGTGAGTGTATGACAAGCAACGAATTGAATTAAACTAGTAGTAGTTGTAAATTTGTTTATATCAAAGGAATGTGATGTGGTTTCTCTTTTGTCGTTTTAGATTTGGGTAGTAAAGGAATGACTAAAGGTTAGCAAAAAGAGAAAGACCTATTGTTTTAAATGAGCTGTAATCAATTAAAGACACAAAGCGTTGAGTTTGGTATCTGTAAGAAATTTAGTGAAGGGGTGTTTACACTAAGGCCATTTCGAAAGGAGGTGGTGAAGGATCCGTTTCATATTTATACCAAAGATCACGAATCTGGCGGGTTTCCTCGAGAATTTGCAAAGTAAACAACATTTTTGCACCGCAAACAGAAATTTTCACATGTACCACGGCGCATGCATGTGCGTCATACTGCACATTTGAGCGCGTCAGGCAAAACATATTTCCCAAAAGGGCAGTTATGGTCAGTTTTGCGCGAGCAACAACTGTTTCTTTTCACAGTTGGGTCGCGCTTTTTCCTGGCTCGTTGCCCCAGTGAGGATTTGGCTGTTTCCTGATTGGGCGAAATCAGCGTTTCCACAGAGATTTCCGGCTTTAGTCCAGCCATACTTCTGACACTTATAATCACCGTTGTAATCCTAAAGTTTAAATAGCTAGATCGTAGCCCCAAGTCAGTATCTACGGGTATTTGAATATGGTATACCAGTGATATCGATAGTTCAAGATTAAGGAAGTACCTACATTGGCTGCTTACACAGTCTTGGGCTTTGGTTGTATGAGATTGTAGCCACTAGCATTTGAGGAACTGAAAAAAAACTGGGCAGTGTCAGAAATTATTACACAATCCTGGTCTGACATATACCTCTGAAGAACTATACCGATGGGATGTTATATTTCAGTAGAAAAGCTGGATATCTTCATCATAATCATCCGGGATAGGTTTGGCTGTGTACAATATTTATTTTGAAATATCTACTATTGAGCCTGTAACAAGGCACAGTTCAAACAGCGGACGGTATCAATTTCGTTCTAGATTGTTTTCCGATGGCGAACAGTGTAGAATGTTGGGTGTGATGGTGCACAATACTAATGAGTACGTACCTCGATGCAACTCTTTGTGTGTTTGGGTGTACACAGTCGACGTATATGTGTGATCTAGATGTACTGGCCACCGTTGGAGCACTGAGCAGAGGCATTATCTCTAGTCCATCTACAAATGACGATTCTTTCCACCAGATCTCTCACTCACTTTCAAACGCACGACTAAATGCTCAACGAAAGACTGAGGAAAAAGGACTGGTACATAGGCTTGACTCTCTACCAACTCGCCATAATGATACATCTAAATAGACTTACCATGAAAGATCGTTCAACGTATGACTTAAAGCCTTGCACAAGCTGAAACATATCACGGCTGTTGAACCGCCAAGCGCTCCAACCAAACATGAACCCTTGGGTCCTCAAATCAAAGCACTTTAAATCATGATGACCAAACCTGTTGGGAATAGGTCGGGTATAGCTCTCAGCTATAATACTGTAATGCTACTAGATAATTGTGTGTAGCTCAGTTGCCTTTTTGTATCCTTAGATAGATTCACTGACCACATGTGGAATAACGTCTATTCTTATACACTAATGAACTCTCCACTTGGTTGCTATGATATTCACTTCTCATAGTAGATCTTGGTAGTTCCA